>JAVQJG010219081.1:0-10655 GCA_036024015.1 Craterocephalus amniculus
ATTCAAGATTGTCTAACCCTGCAAAATCAATAAATATACTTTAAAAAGAAAGAAATGTCTGATTGGCTGGATTACTTAACAAGTAGTCCGTGTCATGGGTAGATTTTATTCTTTGTTGATATGCATGCAATTACAACTGAGACAGACTCCCCAGACAATGATAGAAACTTTGCTAAAGCAGTAGCATTGGGATACTGTATGACTCTAACTTATTAGACTTATTTACTTCCTCTTCCTCTGTACAGAAAATAATATATTATTAAAGCTTTTAATCTCACTTTTTAAAAAAATAAAAAATCAGTCCTCATAAACTGATGTAATCTGGTAAAAAGAAAAGAGTGGAGGGGGAAGCAGTATAAAACCATGAGATGATTTTTCTATGATGGTTTATTATATATTTATACAAATATTTATATTTGTACAAATATTTATATTTATACAAATTTTACCAGCAACATTCTCAAATAGTGAACCTTTATGTTATTTCTACATCCCTCTCCTCATTTGTAAGCATTACTCATTTTCATTTATTAATTATTTTTTAAACTCAGAGAAGGTACAAGGTCTGAGGCTATTTTCCTCATGCAGGTTATTACAGCTGAAAATTTGCCACCTCATGTTCAATCTTGACATTTACCAAGGTAATTGATTGGTCGTGTTTTGTTCCAACTCAACCTGATCTCATAAAATAACGTGAAATAGGACAAATAAGCATATTGTGAGACAACGTTGCCATCTCCCTGGTGCTGAAATCCATCAGGAAGGTATACATCATAATCTGAATGGGCACGGCTGGAGCTGGGAGGATGTTTACATCAGCACACTGAGCATCCTCATTTTAAAGTGATTGTATAGGCCTAGGACCATTTCAGGTTGCCATGGTGAAAACAAACCCAGCACCCTAGGACCCTAGGAAAAAAGGATGCTATAGATGCTTAGCCTACTTTGTGTT
Organism: Craterocephalus amniculus; assembly: GCA_036024015.1. Taxonomy (NCBI): domain Eukaryota; kingdom Metazoa; phylum Chordata; class Actinopteri; order Atheriniformes; family Atherinidae; genus Craterocephalus; species Craterocephalus amniculus. The sequence goes on from JAVQJG010219081.1 coordinate 953, forward strand.
TCAACAAAACCAATCAATAAACGTGTTAAAAGAGGAAACTTTATGTGTGTTCTTACCCATCCATTTTGCAACAAAGTGGCTGGCTACAAGTAGGAAAGCCGGTGGATTCCTTCAACAATCCTCTTCTTTCCCTATAAGAACAAATTCGTTAATGATTTTAGTTTATCTTTTCTTTTCTAAGAAAAATGATCAAGTTTTTAAAGAACAATATTTATTAAATCCAAGTTCCGTCTGAGGGTTAAACTCGGGTTAATTGCACCATCTAGTGACTGACAGCAGTCAGAATCTCCACCCTGAAATGACATCAGGTGGACACAGGAATAAACGCTGTTTAAATGCCTCGATATGATCAAGTTCAGATACAAAAAGCCCACGAATTGATCTTAATGGTCTATTTATATCTGAACTTGAAAGAGATGCGAGTAAAAGTGGTCAGTTGGTGGCAATCAGCGCGCTTCTAATGCGACAGTTAAAACAGATCAAATATCCATGAGGGTTTACATAAATATGAGAGGCAAAGTTTAGATAACAAAAAAACATATCACATCCCTGCGCCGTGTATAGGCAACAATATTATATATCCAGTTACACTTTTGCACATGAGACCTCGTGGCGCAACGGTAGCGCGTCTGACTCCAGATCAGAAGGTTGCGTGTTCAAATCACGTCGGGGTCAGTGCAATTATTTATTCTCGCTCCTGCTTAGCTTCTTCCAAGAAGCAGTCAGGGTATAAATACTGTAGGTTTTCACTCACTGCTTCATTTAACTGTGCCTGATATGCACCACAGAATTAAGCTTTCTTTTTCTCATGACTGTAACTACATTTTCTATAGATATTGTGTGATTTGTATTCATTAGGCCCAAATGTTATTGTCTTACTTGTTTTTGTGGCCCCTTGAGATTCCATATACTATGACACTAGAAAAATCAAAGGTTCATCATTCTTCCTTTTTTTTAAAGGGATATGGTAGTTATAGAAACACATCTCAATGCATTCCATGATTCTTTATGCTATTTCTTTCCAGCCACAAATCTAATTACAACACTTGTGAACAGTCTAATTCCCATAACTGGTATGGTGGATCAACATAAACAAGCAGCTATCACAGGCTACATAGTGTTGTTGTGACCTTTTATCCGAAGCTGACCTTTACGAGAGCGTGACAGTTTACCTTACAGCTGTTATCAAGCACTCGTCGTAACTTCATGCTCCGGTAGCAAATCCAAAACATCCATGAAAGCTACTTTTTGCTTTTCTCCTTCTTGAAGTCTTCCTCTCTTTAGGCTCAGCTGTCCCGTACAGTCCCATTCACTGTTTCCTCTTATTTGTCTCTCTCCCTTCTGAGCTTTATTGCCTCCGAATAATATGACTTGCAAGTTCCCCTCCCTCTCTGACTTGGTCCAAGTTTCTCCCACCCCACTTCCTCTGTGCTTTCAATTCATGCCCGATTCTCCTCTTTCACCGGGACACACCAAACTCCGAGAGCACAGTTCATCAGCACAGCCGAGGTACGAGTGAAATTTGCCTGAGACAGGTCATCTTCAGTCCTAAGGAGTTGACTCACATGAGATGGTCCTCAGCTCCGCTCATTTTTCTTACACAATGGCGTAATTGTACTCGGGAGGTCTCATTTTACATCAAACAGGTCAGTTGCTGCTGACGTAGCACTCTGCTTCTGTTATCTCTCTTTGAGCACAAGGCTATGCTTCAAGGCTTTGACTATTACAGAATAGTGTGCGTGTTCCTAAAAAGATTCCTAATCTTCAATATTAAAAAGACTACCTAAAACACATTTTATTCTATTCATATTGCACCACTAATTTCAAATCCCAAGCAACAGCAAATGCTCCTTTTGAGCACTTGCCAGTGGGAGGGAGAAATGCTGGAGGACAACAGAACAGCAAGAAAAGGGGCCTGCATTAAGCTGTTTGTTAAAGAAAGTGTTATTACACTAGGAGAGGTCAATGAAATAGCTGAAAATAAATCATGTTGCCCAAGCAACAGCTGAATGTCTCCTTCTTGTTATGCACAACCTCAGCCTCAAACACACCAGGGTGGAGCGAGTTCATCCCCAGAAATATGTTGCTTACTTAAAATGAAAACATGCATACTTGTAATCTAAACTTCAAAATGCTTTGACATTTTTGGCTGTGATGCACATAGTAGGAACCTAAACGTGGGAAAAACTCAAACACATTTCTACTTGTACAATAGCCTGGCTATTTGTCAGAGAACATAAATAATAGATGAAGTGAAAGGCAAGTAGTGGAATCTGAGCATGTGAGACGGAGAAATTAGCTTCTATCAGACATCCAAGGATTTCATGACAGAAGGGGAAAGTTCAACTTGCAAAGCATGGAATAACATTTAAAAATGAAGTGCTTTATCAGATGAAACCATTTAAAAAATATATCCCTTTATTGGTCACAAACAAACAAGACAGCTGTTTAGATTTGTGTGTGTGGATTGATCACCACAAACCCTCAGAGGTCAAAGCAAGTCCAAAATTACCTTGTTTCCACTGAAGGCTTAAAATATGACAGCTAAGAGGACAAACATAAAAAAATGACAAACAAGGTATGGAAATCTAAAAAAAATCTCAAACAAAATTTTAAAAAACGAAAAAAAACAAACAAACAAAGCTTAAGCTCTGTCTGTAAGGAAATCTTTTTATCAAGTATTGGATGCTTTAAAGTTATGTTCCTCCAAATCGCCAGGCTTACTTCTGCCTCCGATGCGTCTGAAGAAGGATATAAATCCCGACGAGCTCGCTTGCCCCTCTACTCGACTTCCTGCCTTAGTGCTGGCTTCCTCTTCTCTGACATTTGCTGTCCTTGAGCCAGAAGAATAAGACCTCTGAGATGTGCTCCTTTGGAACAAGCCCCCCAATCGGAGGCCAGATGTGGGGGATTGCATAGCTTCATCCACAGAAGCAGACCTGACTACTGGACCCTGAGACAAAACCCTCCGACGGAGGCACTCAGGAAGAGACGCAGAGCCCGCTGCTGGACTGTCCTGGCTGCTGGAGGTGGGTTGGGAGTAGTTTTCATCACTTTTCCAGACTTCATCAACAAGTTTTTCTCCGGTGGACGTGTGTGAAATTCTGCGCTGGCGGGCTTGTCTGTTTCGTAGCGGGTTGTCTCTTGGGGAACAAGCGATGGGGCTCAGAATCGTCCACGGGGAACCCACATTCCCATTGTTGGCAAAGAAGAAATCTCTGGTTCGAGGCAGAGGGGTGCTTGGGGTGGCGGGTGTTCCTTGTTCTCTCTCTGAATGTTGAGGACTGTCAGGAACTTTGTTTTCATCAAGGTTGCCACTGCGTTTCTGAAAGTCGAGTACCTTCCGAGTTACCTCGCGCATCTTCTCCACCTCTTTGTCTTTTAGTTTTGACACCTTATTAACCTCTTTCTGCGGTTTGGCTTGTCCGCTTTCTGGGCTTTCTTGGCTGGTGCAGTTGGTTGTTGCCGCTTTCTCTGCATTTTGGGAGCTGCATTCAGAAAGCAGTGGTCCAGCTGGGGGAAGCATGTTCTTCCTGTATCTGGCTACGCTGCCTGGGACAGAGGACAGAAAGTTGTGCAGGACGGACTCCAAGGACGACGACTCGCCGTTTAGCTCAGGTCCGGAACAAGACACAGTAGAGCGGCGTTTGACCGACATACGCATGCTCTCCTTCCTCTTGTGTCTCTGCTCTGCTGCCTCCCGCTCTCGGTTCTCCTGCATCCATGTAAAAAGGGCATATGTTCAGGCACGATACAGCGCTGAATAAAAAGGCTCAGATGCTCGGGACTGAAGATGAATTTAAATTTGAGATCACAAAAGTTTGCAACTTTAAACTATCACGGTTTTACAAATTGTACTTGTATTATTGAGCGTTTGCCTCCTCTTACCCGTACAGCCTTATCAAACCTCTTGCAAAACGAGTTAAAGATGCAGCAGCACTCCTCCAGTTTGAAGGTAGCAGGGTCTTCACAGAAGTACCCAGCAACAGCGTCGCTCACAGCATTTAGTTCCCCGAGGGATATTTCCATGTCTGCAATCTTGGCTTCGGCCCTCTAGGAGAAGAAATTACAAAAAGATTGATTTCAAACTACAGAAAATAGCCATCAGTTCAGTTTAAGCTTAAATAAGTCGAAAGCATTCACCAAAAGAAACGTCCCCAGTTGCTGCAAAAGGCCCGGCTGCCTGCTGCTGAACGCTTTCACCTCTTTAATCTTCTCAACTTCCCCCTCAAAGTCTGTGATCACGTCAATTTTACAAATTCTGAGGTAAAAATTCAAACATATGCAAAGATTATTAGAGACTAGCCAGACTCAGTGTTGGAATAAAAGTGAGAACATCTGAATTTAGCTCAGATGATAACAACCTTGAGGCCATCTCAATGTGATCAAGTTGGCGGGGAAAAGTCAGCAACTCGGCATCAATGTCTTCTGCTTGCTGAGAGGGGAAAAGAGAAGAGGGTGAGCATTAAATAGAAGATGGGAGAATGACTTGCTTACATAACCGTCCATGATGGCTCTCAATCTGCAGAATATGATTTTTGCTAAATTGGATTAAAGCAACTGGGCAGTGGCTTGATTTGTTTTGACTTTTCACTGACATAACATGTCTGCAGATGTTACTGAGCTTCAACAAATATTTTCTGGAGGGTGAACACATCCATGTTAGTGCCCGTCCTCACCTTGGCAACATAGTGCATGAGGTTCATGCCAGGCTTGTTGGCTTTGGTGTCTGCCAGTTTGAGGAGAGAAGCCATCCTAAAACCAATGGCATTGGCACAGTAACCACCCTGGAGAGTAAAATCATTTAAATGGTTCATTCATCTATTTATAAAAGCAGAATAAAAAGCACAGTGGGGCAGCTGGGTCTGTGTTCATTTATTATTCAGTTAAAAAAAATCTAATTATGAATAATCAGCTTGTTTTTCATCCCCTTTTTAGAAATCTGAAACGAAATACAGAAATCTGCCAGTTTTTGTAGATTTGAAGTTAAGATTAGAAGACGCCAAACTAGAACACGGACAGAAATTGATTTTAATGCATTATTTGTCAGACTTCCATGACGTTTAAGGTGCTGCATGTTATCGTCTCTTCCGTTGGGGTTGTTCATTCTCCCCCTGCTGGCCTCCATCACAAAATCAGTGGTGCTGGGAATATGGGGGAAGCTACTGCTGCTTCAAGAGACTAAGCACAGCATGGTGCATCCCACCTGTCCTGTCAAAATGAATGCCATAATGCAAAAGAGATTTACCTTTGGTATTAATGCGTTAATTTGTGAAACAATACATAGAGGAGGAATTCTGGCTCACAGAAATCCCACTAATCAAATATAAAAATCCATTTCTGTCCATGTTTTGTTTTTTTAGTTTAATATTCTTTAAAATATTAACTTCAAATCGACAGTGCTAAAACAGGCTGATTTATTTCTCCGTTTTAGATTTCTAAAAAAAATGAAAAACAAGCTGATGATTTATCTTTCCAAATTTCCAATTTTAAATTGAATATTAAATAAAGAAATGATACATGGACCCAGCTGAAATGGATCAAATTAAATATTAGGAGAGGAAAAGAAAAAATACCAACAGCATTCATGTAATTCCCTGCTTTTAATACCAGGCGAATGACTGAGTGGAGGTCATCACAGTCCAAAAGCTCTGAGGACAGAGAGAATAAAAGCCAGACAAAGGACCTTAATATCAACATCAGCAACAAATTTAGTGATGGAACACTGACAGGAGTAATTAGTAGCAGGAAAAATGAAGTAAGACGTTACCATTTGCTGCTTTGGTCATGACAGAAATGGAGTTCTTCACTTCCTCCATGAGAGGAAAGAATTCCTCCCTAAGCACCATGGTTTTCAGGCGTTCTTCATAGCTAAAGAAAAGAAACCAACAAAAAACAACTCATCAGATGTACCAGATCAAGAAATACATTGGGAAAAAAAGATGTGTTGTTCGTTCAAAATGTTCATTTATAACTCAAAGAGCTTGAGTTAGTGAACTAACGTGATTAAATATTATATAAATTATTGTTATATACTGTAAACCGTTCAGTAATGTGAAAGCTATGCTCTCACCCTGGAACTCTGATGAGCTGCACCATGAACTGGTCCGCCTCAGGTAACGTAGACACGTTCCCACTGAACAACCGCAGCTGCTTCACCTACATGTTGACACAAGTATTTCAATAAACAACGATTAGATGTCCTTACTTCCTCCTGCAGAAATAACTAGAATGCATTTCAGAAAACAAAAGATTGGCAGGCTGTAAAAATATTCAGAGCTAGCTAATGGAGTTGAAAGACTGCGAAAGACTTTGGTGCAAATAGACTTTCCCAAATTGTTAGAAACTTTTTTATTTTGTATTTTTTAGAGAAAAAAAAGTTTTAGCAATCAATGCGAATGATGAACATATAGATAAATACATAAATAAATGAAACAAATAATATAGAAAAGATTAAACATCATAAAATGTGAATGCCCTCTTTATACATTTCATTTATTCACAATTTTCATTTATTTTCATTGATTTATTTTCCCCTATTCTTTTCCCTGTTTGATTTCCTTATTCCTTCTTTTCTCCACTCTTTTCACTGTATTTCATGATCAATTCCCCATATATTACTTTATTTCCTTGTGTCCAAGCATAGGCAAGGCAAGGCAAAAAAGGCAAGTTTAAGTGCATAGCACATTTCATGTACATGACAATTGAAGGTGCTTAACATACAAACATTGGAAACATTACAGCAAGAAATCAATAAAAAGAATTAAAAACAAAAATAAAATCACAAAATAAGAAAATTAAAGAAAGAAAGAAACCCTCAGAAAAAAAATCAATCATTATAAAAGGCAGCAAATAGAAAAGTTTTTAACCCTTATTCAAAACTGCTGACAGTGTCAGCAGACCTGAGAAATAAGACAAAACATTTGTGAAATTTCACAAACCTAAAAACTTGAATCACAAAATCTGTTTCGTTCAGCCACATCAAAATGTTCGAATGCTCTTTTACTTAAAGTCTACATGTAAGAGAATGGTTAAGGATGATTTAGCATTTGAGCAGTATACAGAAGATTTATAGACACATAAATCCTCAGTACCTGTCCTTGATTTTGTTGGTCCGGGTCACATCATCAATGTCCATCCGGATTTTGTAGGTGACGTGGGGCGGAAGCTCTGTTGAGGATGTGTTGGGCAGTGAGAAAACCACGCCTGCCCAAAACTGCCGGTCCTCCAACAGCTCCAGTGCTCGGTCTATCAGCTGACCCTCCGTGTCATAACCCTCCAGTTTGTTCAAAGAGAAACACTGAGGAGAAGAACGAGATCGTAAGAGACAACAAAGACAATTTGTAATCTGATTGTCTAAGCTAATGTAGTCGGTGCACTGGGACATCACCACATGTCTGACACTTGTATTTTCATTGTGTCTGCTCTCTTGGGTTTTTCTAACATATTTGCAGCAGTCAGAAATTAAAAACAGCTTGAAGAAGCCAAATTACAGGCAATTAAACAATATTACCTAAATTTTCTCAGCATGCAGAATAATAAACATGTAAACAATCAAGTATCCAGGTAAAGATTAGTATGTTTGAAACCACAAATTTAAAAGTGTATCTATGTTTCCTAAAAAAAGGGGAAGAATTTGTTGTGATGCTAAACTAAAAAAGCTAAAATGTCTGACTTCTATCTAATTTCAAATATAACAAAATGATAAAAGTAAGAGTAGAACCTCAGTGACTTGTGCCAGAATGGTGATGGTGTTGTTGAGGTCATTGTAGAGGTCCAGCCATGTAGGAGGCGCTCCAGGGTTCCTCGGGGTGTCTGGTGAGGGTGTAGACAGGAAACGAGCGATCTGGGAGGCTGTCCACGGCGTGTTTTCTAAACGCAGGTTGATCAGAACACCAATCTCTGGACGCCTTAGCAAATCCTGCAGCGAACAAACAGAAGAAGTGTACTTTATATAAAAAATGGTTTAGAACACACTTGTCACTCTTGAAATGGGTTGGCAGCAAGTGAGTCGCACCTGCAGCAGTTTAATCTCTGCACTGGTCTCCATGTAGTTTCTGACCTGTGGTCCCACCTCCACCCAGGCGTCTTTAACGTCCTGGAGAATCTGCAGATCCTCAAATGTCTTGTTCACCTAAAATAGACGCAAATTAAAGCTAAACAGACACACCAAAGTAAACCAACTCTGGCCTCGAGTCCTTTTCAGCTATGCCGTTTCTGAACAAGGAAAAATGTCAGTTCCTTCTTCAACCTGAAGCAGTACTCCTCAGCTTTATCCATCTCGCCTGTAACTGGTGATCTTCACTGGTTTTAGTGGTAATTAGAGATGTTTTGGTGATACTTTGAGATTTCCTTCAAATGTAAAGTGTACTATACATAAAATGTATTATTATTATTTTATAGCAACAGATGAAGAATCATGAAGCAATTTAAATCACATTATTACATTTAGCTGATAGATTGCAAAGATTTATTTTAATTTGTGTCATTTAAAAAAAAAACAGGACTTCTTTTTTGATAAAAGTTAGACTAGATGCAGCAGGTAAGATGAAAATACATTTGATCAAGTTTGTCTGGCCGTACCTCTTTCATGACTTGCTGCACTGCAGGCGTATTCGGTGTGTATAACAGTTTTCCGATGAACAGGGGTTTGATTCCTCGCCATACGATGCGAGACAGTGGGTTGGACTCCAGGCCTTGGATCAAACTTCTGCAGAATGGAGCTGCAAGAGGCAAAAAATCAGACTAAACAGGAGAAATCAGACATGCAACAGCATGAAAACAAAAGGGATGTGATTCTCAGACACATTGTCATCAGATTTCACTATCTGGGAAGTCCTCAGTTGGAGACATTTTCAGAATCAGTCTGTCTGTGAAAGTTTATCATGATCTAACTTCAATTTATCAATAGCGCAACAGGACAGGAGGAGCCGTTTAATCGATAAAAACTGCCAAAGTTGATGCCTCTCATCTATGAAGCTTACTTGTATTGTTGTCAGTGATGAGCTCCACGTCCTCTGTGCCGTCTTTGCCCAAGAAAGACTTGATGTCATTGTTTTCATACCAGTTGAGCGATGGGATACGTTCGCCGCCAATCTTAGGGTGACCGCATACGACAGTTGAAAAAGCGCTGAAACTTTCTCTGGGTTTCACTTTACGATTTTCAGGTGACAGCAGATCAAGAGCGGCATTCATCTCTGCTAGACTGTTGAGAGACGACAGCTGATGGAAGACAGAAAAGAACAAGTATAAAGTTTAAAGGAAGAGCAAAGAAACACGAGAGAGCAAAAATTAAAACATTTCAGAAAACAGAAAAACTTAAAGGAGAAGTCCACTTTTTTGCACAAACTGAAGTGTACTGGACACCTACGGTACTTTTTGGAGATTTTGATCCTTCCCTGAGATATTTGTTTCAAACGCCAAACACCAAAACGCCATACATGGAACAGTATTGGGCGTCCGTTTGCGATACTAAATCAGTTAAAAATCAGCTATTTTTAAAATGTCTGTGTAAATACCGTAGTATTCATTCCGTCCCAGTGCCTTTTTGAATTTTTACGCTCCTGGGCTGAGATTAAAACGCTATCTTTTACAGCGTCGGGGGCATGACGTCACCTTCGCACGCAGCCAGCCATTAGCGACCTCACTTTGTTCACTACAGCTGGCGCTCAGAAGAAAGCACTGGGAAGCTAACGGAGGCTAA
>JAVQJG010219083.1:0-29709 GCA_036024015.1 Craterocephalus amniculus
TCCTCAACGCTGCCACCTAGTGTTCTGGTGCCGACATTACCAAGCGTGCCCGAGCCTGGTTCAAGCACTGGCATGTGAACACAACTCAGGAATGATGGATCCCGGACCCGGCACGGGCCGGAGCACGCCATGTGAAAAGGCCCTTAGATAGGGGGGCACTAGCCCAAAGAAGGTTGAGAGGCACTGCCCTAAACCATTATCAAAAAAGTTGCTTTCCTTTTAACTTTTGATTTTAAACCCAGACATAAGCCAAAACATTAAAACCACCTATCAGAAGGTCACTTACGATATATTCCACCAAAACACAACACCTGTGTGGGAGTGTCCTGTGGTGTCTGAAATGAGGATGTCAAATGACCCTATGACTCCAGTGGGCCATGGGATACCACTTCAAGAATTCGCACATAACAGTATGTTCCTAAGCAGTTTTTGGATGTAGCAGAATATCTTATTTACTAGCAAACGTTAGTTGTGTTCTACTATCTGCAGAGGTGACATCGTAGATTCTTGCTCATGGACACCTCAGCAAATGGAGGTTGAGGGATCAAACCACAGACCTTCTGATAGCTGGAGCACCAAAGAATGCCAGAACTCCAGTATTTCCTCCAGAGCATTGATTTGTAACAAGTTGACAAATGTTTTAAGCCACCTGTCAGCAGTTTTAATGTTGTGCTTGATAAATAGTTGTATGCACTTTCTAAGAGCCCTGCAATATAACTGTTCATTTTATTGATAAATGTAATCAGGTTAGACACGGGCAGAATTGTATAGAGATCAACGCAATGAAAGGAAAACTAATAAATCTCAGCATGCTGCTTTCTGATCGTAAACAGTAATGTGTAAATTATTGCACTTTTCAGTGATGTGGGAAATGAGTAATAAAGTCAAATGGTTAATATGATTATTTATGACAATAACTCACTCTTTAAAACAATTTTTTATAACTCTGAGTCAAAATGCATCTTATTTGTAATAAAAATACAAATGATATATCAATGTGGAAGTCAGTAAGGCGATCACCTCTTTAGTTTCATCCTGAGTCTACAAATACGACAAACTGTAACAGCTGTTTTTAGAACGAATCGCTGGTTTTTAAGGAAGATTGCCACCCTAGGGATGTGCTGCTCTGTAGGTGAACAGCAGCTGTGTGTGTAGACAGGTATAACTGATGAGGATCAATATAAATGCTGCTCTCCTGCTGGGTTCACAGGTCTCTGCTCCAGTTTCAGCGTTGCAGGTTCATGACTGTTTCTCAACAGCCAAACATACTTCCTTCCCCTACCAATTTGTGGCTGTATAGAAGCTTAGTGGGGTAACATAGGCGGCAGACTCTCTATACAGGTGCAGGTGTCAAATAAAGTACAAATACCTAGAACTTTGGGGTATCTATACTTTACAAGATAAATAATTTTTACTTTTTACTCCTTACATTTTTACGCAATTATGTTTTTTTTTTTTTTACTTCTTACATGTGACTTGTTACTCCTATTTAGTTTCTGTTTGCTGTCATATTAGTTTGTCATTTAAAAAAAACAAAAAAGACAAAGCAAACAGACTAACACACACATAAATGTCATCCAGATCAACATGGACAGAGTGAGTTGGACCTTGTTTGGATGAGAAGTATGAACATATACAACACTCTGTTGGCTTGAACATGATCTGCACATGACAGAAATCGCAACTCAGTCCAGCAAGGATATGGCAGACATACTGTATGTAATCTCCTACAAAAATGTCCATGGTAGAGACTCGAGAACAGGTAGCCTATAACATCCCACATTTTTCAACAATAACCTTTTAAATATAAAATTATAGTCATTATGGCCTTTAGATTAATGTTGTTTTGTGGTGTAGGTAGGGCCCTGTGGCGCAGCCTAAACCTTTGTCCTTAATGAGATTTTTTTTTGCTTTCATACTTAAAGTAGTTTTGAAATCAGTACTTTTTGTTCTTTCACCTGAGTAAAAAGCCTGAGTTGACATTTTAACTTCTACATTTGTTTTTTAAGACTCTGTCTATACTTCTTTCTATCTATACTGATCTGGTTTAATATGGTTGAATCACAGCTGGTTCTGATTGCACCATATTATGGAAGCTATTTATTGAATTCTTTTCAATTAATAATTTTTCTGTTAATTTCCCAATTTTATAGGAATATTAAAATTGGAGAAATTCTGAAGAATCTTTATAGTGACATATAGAGTAGGTGCAGTTTGAAATATTTTGCTAAACGAGGGCATATTGCACAAAATGTGCAATATATTGTATGTGGATGCATTTTATTTAGCATAACAAGTTAATTTCCAAGCCACTGAAAACTTCTGTAGCACTTTGATTTAGATTTCCTTTTGATCTTTTTTTTAAACTTCTATTCACTTCTACTTTCTATAGATGAAAGGTCTGAACTGCATGCAGTCCAGTTCAGCACACAAACACAAAAGTTTCAACATCTGATGAGTTAATGTTTAATTGCAGATTAAAGTCTAGGTTTATGAGCTTTACAAATACGTGCATTCTGTTCTGTTTCAAAGTTACAACACATTTTACATCTAAACATTTTTATTTCATTTAAAAGAAAAGACAAAGTATGAATTCATGCATGTATTTATTTATCAATTATTTAACAGTTTGCTTCCATCCCGGTTGCAACACAGCTGCTAACTAAAGATGTTTGTTAATGTCTCACACTGGAGCACAGCTATTGTGTCCTCTCTTAGCAAACGCTGCATCACTCTAATGGTTATTTCAAAGACTGAATGCAACACAGCGGCATGATGAAGGCCATCCTAAAGGCTCCTTAAGATGAAGGATTCAGTGGTTATCTATGGCCCCAAGGTGTCGCCATGATGGAGAAACTCAGTCAGTGAATGACCTTTTAAGTAACTTGTTGTTTTGGTGGTTTCTAAAGGGAAAAATGAAGCAAACATAATGTGCAGAAGACAAGGGTAGAAGGAGGCAGTATTGTGGCCATGAAACTTTTAAAACACTCATAGTGTTTTCATTTCATCAGTCACAATTTACAGTGTGAGATGAGCACCCACACTAATCTGAGAAAAATGCGTAAAATTAACAGAATTACCCAAAGAATGATAGACCGTTAAAAAGCATTTCCATTAAAAGCTTTAATTAGAAGATTTTTTTTAAATTGTGGGAATTGCAGATTTTTCTTACACAACTTGATGCATTGAAAACAAAAGTCAGTGCATGTTAAGACTGCACAATAAACTGAAAACATTGTTTTTTGCAATATTAATATCAACAGTGATTTTTACACAAAATAGAAGAAGCATTAATGAGGGCTGCATTCAAGGGAGGAAGCTCTGCTTTTGTGCAAGTTTGAGAATTAACTAACATGCACATCAGCAATAATCTTTAAAACACTTAACATTAGCTGTTTATTCATTTCTTTATACTAGTCATATTGTCACCACAATTGCATATTTAACATGTTGCATGTTTAAGATTGTGCATCATCATAGTTGTTTCAAAGCTGCTGAATGAGTTGTGCCAAAAATACAGACTTTCAAAGTGAAATCTAGAGTTTGTTTTAGAAGTCCTTTCGAGGATGGGTATATTACATTAAGAAGTGAAATCAAACGTAGAAGAAAATGCAGTTAATAATAAATTTAGACATTTCAGACAGAATTGCTGACATGGTGCACATTAATAAGAGCTCCCCTGGGCACTGAGGTGATGGATGCTGCACTGCTCATTTGCTTGTGCGTCAGACATGTCCACTTGAGCATCGTTACCTCACACTGTGAGCTTTAACATAAACTTAGAACCAGCTCTACCTTCATTAATTTGATATTTTAACCTTTTCAAGCTTAGTATTCATAGCATTCATAGATTAAAGCCGCAGATTTTATCGGGCACCTCACTAATGGTAGGAGAGGGTCGTTTCAGCGACCTGTGTGTTGCTCGTTACTCAGTATAAACAAGAAAGGTAAAAACTGTGGAATTAATAGGTTCCTGTATCCTTTTATTATCTAGAAGAGAGACTATATTAGACCTTTGATTTGTTTTTTTGCACCTTGCAGCTGCATCCTGAGCTTTACCCTGTAACTTTAATGTGGGCTATTTATTTGTCAATTAGGACAGTTGACCACAGCAACAAAACAGAAAAGTGCTCACATCAGATGTTTCAGAAAAGAGTTTAGTGTTTAAGCTTGAAGCTATTCCTGGATTAACTGCAATACCTTGATTACAAAAAAGCTTCAGTGCAAAGTGTTTGCTTAATTCACAAAAACGTGTTTTTCTTAATCATTATTGTAGTATTACTGGTGCACCATGAGCTTGCATGCAGCATTACCTTTCTAGCAGGTTTTATTCCATGGTGCAAAAGAAGGAAACCAGAGAAACAACTAGGAGGAAAATCAGAGAATAAGATGGAAAAATAATCTACAGAAGCCATTTAATATGAAATGAAAGCAAAAAAAGTGCACAAATTGCCCTTTATGCATTTTAAAAATTAGCTAACGACATTAGCAAAATGTCAATGATGCAGCATCTTAGCATGCAGCACACAGATTCCACATCCAGTCCTCAGAGGAAAGCAAGCACATGGTAACATTTCATGTTAGCATGTCGATGTAAATCAGTGTGCTTGTTAGCGGATGGGCGGGAACTGTAGTCAGGGCTTAGGATAGGTGGTATAGCGGCTTTTTAACTTTTTGTGCTTGCTCAAGCACGTTTTTTAAAGCCCAATGAAATCTGTTTAATTTTTATCTGATTCTGGTTATTTTCCAAAACGATGTTTTCCATTGAACAAGAGGCTTTATTAGGATTCCAGTTGCAGTTGAATGTAGTTTATGAAAGCAGAAATGGAAGGAGAGAAGCCAACAGATGGTAACTGCTGACAGCTGCTTGACATTAGGTAGAAAGTGTGGTGAATGTAGGGGTAAAGACAAGAATAAAATCTGTCAGAGTCTCGTCTAAGTCTTGGAAAGAACAGCAACGTAGACAACCTGTAGACAAAAAGATTAATACAAACCAAAACCAACATTTTCCTTATATTATCAGTTCTAATTGTGGTTTCAGGGTAGTAAATGAAAACCACACAAATCTAAGATTGTTTTCAAGACAGTGAGTCATCAAAGTCTGATTTTATTTTTTTGTTTAAAATTTTATTTAAACCAATTTTTATGTTGAGGCACTGCATTTGGTAAAATTTTGTTTTGGGAGGGAAAATATTTTTAGAAAAGTAAACTAATTTGTTGTTTTTAAATGATCGTTATTTTAATTTGATGCGGCAAAACTGTTGCCAGTTGATTGACATAAATGAAGGTGATATGGTACCTTTTGATTGATCCTATTTCATGTAAGGCAGGGGCTGTGCAGTGTACAGTTTTTAATGAAGACCAGTAGCTTTAGTCTAATGGTTTTTAACTTTATCATTATTGAGGGTTGCTCTTAATATTTTTAAGGTCTTGTGTTTTTGGCATGGAAGTCTAATAGACCTGTAGCCTGGTCACTAAATTTTGCGAGCCCCATATAGTCTGGTCAAGAGGGCTATTCAACAGATTTCCAATCTCCCAAAAGAGTGGGAACCAATCAATTTTGAGCTTGTCCAAAGAGTCGTGCTCAATGCAGTGGCGCGACAGGAAGCAATTTTCTGTCAACATAGCAAACATGGAGCAGCGGCAAGCGAGCACAACGGTAGATTCTGTATTCAGCACATTAAACGGAAAGTTCTCTGTGAAATCTGAGCAACAAGTAGCCCTAGAAACATTTATTGGAGGGAAAGAAGTTTTTGCCTTGCTCCAGACTGGCTTCAGTGAGACTCTGTTAGCCCCGCTGGCTACACACAAGTCAGAAGTGCTGTGTGCAAGAGTGCTGTGATTGGTTTAAACTTTAAGCTGTGATTGATTCGACCAATCGTGAGCAGAGGCATTTGAAGGAGGGGAGGGTCAACCGTCCCTTCTGAGTAACGGTTGTCTTCAAGCTCTTGGCTAGAGAGCTTAAAGACAACTTCAATGCGAGCATTGAAGTTGCGTTAGCCAGGCTATTAGACCTGTGCAATTGCACAGAAAATGAGTATTTCTAAGTGCTTTTGAGTCATTAAAAAAATTGATGCAGTTTCAATTGTTTCTACTCTTTTGTCATTTTTTTGTTAGATTCAACAACAAAAGCGAGTATTCCCTCAGTAGTGCAGAAATACGATGCAAGCCAAAGTTCCTCAGTGTCTGAGTGAAGAAATAAATGGCCTGGCTTGAAATGTGCACAGTGACCCACTCAATGGTTCTTGATAAAAACTTAGTTATGTTGGAATGTTATTTCTTAATCCATGGGCTGTTTTCAAGAAGCACTCAAATACCAGTTTAAATGTTGAGGCAAAGACATTTGATTGTCACTCTCTGCAACACATGATAACTTCCAGACTGGTGATCCTTATGTCATCTCTGCCATTTTCTAATCGTAGACTACTGTACATTTCCTTCATCATTATGTTATATATTCCGAAGATGCCGCTCTGTGTTTGATCTAAGTACACGTAAGTGATTATCTTGATTTAGTTTTCCATTACATTACATTATGACTGATCATTTCTTGAATTGGTGAATTGTGATGAGCGTTCACCACTGAGGACAGTTACAGATGCTCAGAGAAGTAATTGATTGTGATATTTTTCATATAATGATGTAACTTAAAGACATTTTTCCTCTGGATCTATTTTCTGTCTGAGCAAGCTTTATATTCTGAGAGACTATTTGTTCCCTTCAGCAGCTAATGAAAATGCATCTAATTTGCATTTTATTTTTCTGACAATTCGAAAATGTAATTCAGATTGTCTTGACAGTTGGACGGGAAATGTATTAGTCACCATCTGGGGGCAGAGTAACGTACTGGCGGTTCAAAAGAACAATTAAACCTGAAACAAATTGGAAAGGAGACGCAGACGCAAAAAAAATTAAAAGGAGATACATCTTATGATACGCTGTTAAACTTATAGTCAGCCTGAGACAGATGAATATGTCTCACGGCTGAAAAGAAGATAGAAAAATGGAACATCAAAGCCCTGTAGGACTTCACATATGTCACAAGTGAAGATTCAATATTTGTGCAACAGAAATGTGTTGTGAGCTCTGAGGCTCTCTCCAAGTGGCTTGAGGAAATAAAGTTCCATGACAACTTAGAGGAGTCAATTAATCGCAAGGCCTTAGTTCAGGCAGAATGATGAGGTGGGGTTAAGTCCGCCGGGCCACTAATTAAAAAGAAGCAAAGCTCATCTCTGTCTGCAACACAATGGTATTCTAGATGGATGCCTGTGCTTTCTCATAGCACACACACACAGATTTACGTGCCTGTCTTTGAGAGGACTTTCATTTAGTTAATGCATTCCTGAGCCCCTTAACCTAAACCAAATACAATGTCGGCACTAAAAGAAAGTCTTAACCTTTAAACAGGCTTTTAAAAGAGACAAAAAAGTTCTTACTTCGTCACAGTCTGATGGTCTTCAACTTAAACGAGATAGATGAACAACCAGACCCTGACACACCCATACATAGTAAATTGAATTCTTGTTCAACAACAGCATTAAAAAGTCTTTTCCCAGCTGTGTAAACCTGACAATGCTCAAGAATAATCTTCATTCTGAAGGTAAATACTCTGAAGGAGAGAGCAGACACTAGGGTGGCAAAATTTGAGTAATTGTCCTGATCAAAGAGGTGGAAGAGGGCCACACTGATGTTGGCTAATCAACCTAATTAATGCCCAACTTTAATTCAATGGCACTGTAAAATAGTTACATGACATTGAGAGAGCAATTATCTGCCCGGCAATAATTTGGTTAATAAAGATCCCATTAACAATCATTATGCAACTTTGCTGATTCTTTTATCTCAAGGCAAGCAGGAGGGAAGGAAGAGAGATGCCCTAACTGCTGACAAAGACCCTATTTCATCCTTTTGTTTGAGGGTGAAGAGAAATTAGAGATAGCCACAGTTTTTTAACAATTTTATACAGTATCAGTTATGTTCATTTTCTTTCTGCTTAAAATGGCTTAGAGGACGACACTGGAAGAATGGTTCACCTCTTCATATTCACCTCAATTTACCTTGTCCTCTGCTAGCCCTGCCCCACTTTGACTAGCATTAATCCAGATAAATAGTAAGTGTGGGCTGTTGTACATCAGCTGAGGGCCTAAATAGCCTTTAGGTAGGTGGGCTGAAATGCAAGTAGGCATCATAATCCGCTCAGTTACTCTGGCTGTCAGTCATTTAATGGACTCTTTGAATGCCTAAAGGTGATGAACATGCTGGTCAGTGTTTTGCTATAAGTTCAGCTTTGCTAGGAGATTAAAATCCATTTTTATTAGTCTACTAGCATTCAGAAAGTCTGTTGTGGTGTTTGTTAAAAAACAAAAAAACAAACAAAAAAACAACATTGAGGGTGTGGGTTGCTCCTGGGGTTCTGGGGCCCTCGGCCCGGCACTGTCTTCCCCTGAGGGCAGTGCCTGGCAGAGCAGGCAGCTTCTGTCATTGGCCTCCTGGGGCCTTCCTCTGGGTGGATGCATGGTCAGATCAGGGGTGGGCTGGCAGGGATTCCCTCTCTGGAGTGATGGCTGGTCTTCTTGGCCCAGGGGGTCCCTAATCTTGTCGGTTTAATCAATAACTACAGTTGTGTTCATGTTAATTTTTCTTTGTGTTGCTGATGTTTTTGTTCTTGTGATTTAGGATTATTTTTCCAGGTTATAAGTGCTCCTGATAATTGTCAGTTTTCCTGTACTTACAGGCTGGTTGTTTGGAGTTTCCTGTTTAGATTGCACAGCTCATTCTGTTACTTTCTATCCTGTGTATCTTTCTCTCTTAATTTCTCATTTCTCTTTTATTTACTCTCTACTTTCCTTCTTTAATATGCATTATTATGTAAATTTTGTAATGGCAAAATCAATAAAGAATCAAACTGAAACTGTCAAACGGGGCTTTATATTCATAAAGCTTCATAAGGCTTGGCAAAGAAAATTTGTCCAGTTCAACACAGCAGCCAGACCATCACTCTGTTACTGTGATGCTGGACAGTCATAGAAAAAAAAAGGCTATTGAAAAATGTACCATTTGTTTACATTCAAAGCTGCTCTCCTAGTTGAATTGTAAGATAAAGTTTCTGCTCTTGAAGGTTTTTATGGATTCCAGTCTTTTGCCTCAGGGAAGACGTTCAAAGAGTTCATACCCAGAGAGGGATGCCTCGGAGATGATCTTGCCGGCATGTTGCTTGGGCTTAGTGAGGTGCACCTGATCAATGGAGGAGTACTTTGTGGCCAATATTTTCAGCTGATTGAACGATTCGCTGCAGCTTCATTATGTGAGAGGAATAGTCCTTTTGGGGATGATGTGTAGTCCCAGGTCAAAATAAGATGGAAAATTGACTGAAGCGGGGCGGGGGAAAAAAGCTAAACATTAAGTCTAAAGCATGAAAACACACTGAAGATTTTCTGGATGTCCATATTTGGTAGTGTAGCAAGAAATTTAGCAATGCATCAGCAAAAGCCAAAGTAGATAACAAAGCTAATACATATGGATGTTCATGTTTGATAAGAAAAACTTATTATAAGCATAACTGAGTGAGCTTACAAGTCTCTACACGGTAACTGTTTAATTGCCCAGACTGCATTCATCTTTAAGGTCTCTTATACAGCAAACCAGCATCAGGAGCCATCTGCAACATAAAGTCATCCTGCTGGCATTGCCAGTTTCTGGGCAAAAAGTTTGCCCTAGCACAAACACTACATCCAGTTGCCAGCAGGGATTGTGCCATCATGTAGGAGGAAATCATAATTCCTTGATACAAGATCCAGCAGTAAACCGTCCTGGGATTCAGTCAGGGAAGTCAAAAACCCTCGTAGATAAAAGAATAAACAAAGCAGTGTTTGCTAATAATAAAGCACCACCGATGAACTCTTCCCTTAGAGATTTGTGGGTAATTCAAAGATGTGGCCAGTTAGAACTTTGCTGTGGGAACAGCAGGCAATGCTGGAACCAGATAGGATGAAGCAGACATGAAAAATAAGCAGAAACTACACAAGGAGGGTAAAATCATGGATTTTCCCAGCAATCACTGACGGACCCAATGCCTTTACAACATACTGAATCAACTGGAAAAAAATATTGACAGGGTCTGATAATGCAGACAATGCATTACACGCCAAAGCGACAGGAAAGACGGACATTTGCAGAAGCTGCAGATACTACCAAGGTTCCGGTAGTAGGATTACAAGCTTGGTATATAAGTGCTTCAAGGTCCTGTTTAATTGGCAGAATATATAACAACAGTAATGCACAATTGTGTCAGAGCTTAAGAAACAGAAGCCTTTGCAAAACAAGACACTTTACAACCAAACCACAGGCCACCATGCACTGCAGTTTAACAAAAACAAATAGCGTCCGCCAAACAAGAAAGAAGAACGTTTGGAACTGGAAAAGGGAGAATTCCTTGTTTTGTGTTCTGCTTTTGATGATTTTACAAATAAAAGCAGTAAAATAAGCATGCATATGTTTTTCCTTTAGAAAAACAATGCTGTATAGAAACGCATACTAATAATTTCCCATGTACTCCAGGATAAAAAAAAAAAAAAGAATCTAAGGTACAGTGGGCCGCTGGCTTTGAGATACCAAAATACATCAAGAGATAGAGGAAGCATGAGTGTAAATAGAATGAGAGCTATTATTCCCTTAGTTCCTGGAAAGACACTTCATCTGAGCATCATTTGTGATTTTCTCCTGGGGGCTATTGCAGGCTGGATAACAACAAAAACAATGTGTATCACTGGAAGGGAAAGCTGCTGTTTGGAAAAAGTAAAAAAAAGCCCACTGTCTTATCAAACTCCATCTTTTCCATGTAACTGAAAAGCTCAGTGTATTTTGTCACATGGGAAAAGAGGAAAGTGTTGTATCCTTTGTGGTACTGTTGAAAATGAGAAAAAGACAAAATGCTGCTTAGGGTAAAAGATACTTCTTATATGTTTCTCTATATAAATGCTGTTCTGTCCATGTGCTGCTGAATTACATAGAAAAATATGGTCTGCTGTTGTATACCGAGGTATTAAAACTGAAAGTTTATTTTATCACGTTTTCTTTAACTAGGTTAGGTTTAGGTTTTTAGTTTGTTCCAAATTCTGAGATTCAGTCGGCTGAAGCCCCAGCTTAATGCTTATTTATATATGCTTCACCTTCATTCAAATCATAAGAAATAAAATACCTGTTGTCTGTAAAAATACTTTCACAGACAAATATGTTGAAGATTACAAGTCATCTGCACATCTTTAAATGTCATATCATTCCATTACACTTGTTACAGAAAAACATCTTCTCTTTATAAATTTCAACAGTTTTTTCTAGAGTAAACATACAAACACCTTAAATATCCTACTTGCTTTCTTGTATTGAAAAGAACCTATGAACAGAGTCTGGAGGCATCCTTTGTTCGATTTGGAATATCATTTGCAGAGTTTTATAATAAAACAAATCAATAAATGTCATGAGAATTGAGAGTGGACTCGTATCAGCGAAGCGATCAGCTATATGAATAATTCGTACAACTCGTTTCTGCAAGGCAATTATTTGATGTATTACTGTTTTAAAGCTCCTCACAGTAAGACAGATGAGGTTAAAAAGTTAAACAATAAATGATGCTGAGTGCTTTATGATTAAGAAATTCCTGAATTTAATGAATTCCTAGAGATTTAGAAAGTGTATCTCTGATGACATCAACATGTTGTCTCCATATCAGACTAAACTGTATGTTACAACTAACTTGAATGAATTTCACATGCAGAAAATAAAACTGTTTTATTCGCAAACTTGTGCCAGTCCATTAGGATGTTCATGTTAAATTGAATCAGAAATTGAAAAAAAAACAACAGTTTTAAAATGTAAGATGTAATGTAAATGTAAGATTTTACTCAAGGCCTCCCAAGAAGAAAAGTGAGATCTAAAAACAAGAACGCTACTCTCATTTTTACTTATACTTTAAAAAAGAACACTTTACTCCTGTGGAACTGTTCAGAGCTGGCAGAGTGCTGCTGGACCTGGTACCTATGGATATTCTGACAGGTGTGACACTCAAAGCCAGACCAGTTTTTCTTTTTTTTTAAATTCAGAAGTTTTATTTGAACTCTAGAGCATAAATTTATTTGAACATAAGAAAAACTGGCAAAAAACGCATTTCATGTCCGATCTTCAGTGTCAAGTGTATAACCTATAGAGTGTCATAATATCTGCATGCTGACGGATGTCTTCACTCTTTGTCAGGTTCCAACATTTTGTTTTCCTACATCCACATTTTTCACATTTTTCCCTTTTTGCTTGGAAGAGGAAGATGAAGTGGACATGTCTGCAGTTTCACCATCAGTAGCTCTGCAGCCTACATGCTAGACCTTTAAGGGTGAATATTACTGGGAACTGTTCTAATAACTGAATATGACTGCATGCACTTCCACTGGAAACTTGACAGACTGATAATTCGTGTGCAGGAGAAGTGCCATTTTAGAATTACTTGTATCCAAAATGTCTACTGTCTGTGGAACTTGTTAAAACAAGGATGGAGAGTTTTAAGAAAGAAAACAGGCTCCTGGGCATGTATGAAGCATCTGCATGAGATCTGTTGTTACACACTAGCTTGAAGCAGTCAGCTAGCTGCATGAAAAGTGTTGGTAATGCACAAGGTTGCACAAAGACGATTGATGAAGTAATATTCTCCAGCCATAGCTGAAACTATTCCAGTGTCTATGCTAACTTCTGTTTTGAGCAGCAAAAAACCTGGATGTAGATGTGGAGCGCTGATAATTGATGCAAAACAACTTTTGGAAACACGTGTGTAGCTTGGAGCCCTTCATATGTTTTTTGCCTTTTTTTAAAGAATCCAGCTCCATAGGCTGACATTCAGGAGTTTATCAGAGTTTATCAGACAATAACACAGATTAAAGGAATCTTGAGATATCACAATACGTAATTCACATTTTTAGGTTCATAACAAAATGCAAACAATTCCCAAGTCAATAGTATTCTTGAGTTGACACAAACGAAAACATTAATTTCATAATATAAGTTCACAGTATCAAAAAGTTAGCTAGAAGTACACTATTTATGAAATTACAGAGAGGTCATATTTATAAAGCTTAAAGAAAAGCAAAATAGGTTTAAATAGGTCAAGAATTTCTTTTTTTCTTTACTGGCCGGAGCTGATCTTTGCAGTTGACTAAAAAAGATGTCAAATGCATTACAAGTCAATGGCAGACTCACCTGGTAGAACGACTAGTTGCAGAAGTTTTGTCCTGTCTTCATTTCGCTGCAGGTTTACAATGCAGAGCAAGAGTTAAGTTGAGCAGAATTGAGGCAAACCATGCAATAAAAAACATCCTATTTGTATATTTCTCCCCTGAAGTACTCAATTTTTCTATTTTCAAACCTTGCATACTTAATAAGCCTGCCCAGAAGTGCTAGATTAGAAACTGTCCAAATAAAGCCTATTTCGGCTGAACCCTGCTGCTCCATATTACCTGAACTGGAAAACAGAGAGCCGACTGAAGCAGCAACTGACTTGCATGCTGTTGCCCCGACAACATCAATATGTCATGCAGTACACTATCTGCAAAAGGCAGAGGCATGAGGGAAGTCAACTTTTCAAAACAAACAAAATGTCTTTAAATGTTAAAGAAAAAAGAAAAACAAAACATAAATCTGAGTTCTTGTGTTTTTTTATTCAAACTTGTAAGATACCATTTGATTTTATACAACAAAAAAGCCTTTCATATGATATTTTGAGGATAACAGGTTTGAATTTTGGACGGTGGAAGTTTTAATGAGCACATGCTTTTGATCTCTAACATCCTATTGATCTAGCCTGAGAAATCAGTGGAGGCAAAAAATTACTCAAATTATTAAACCGCTAATCAATCAAAAAGAGGACTATTAATAAAGAAGTTGTTTAATAATAATCCATCTCTCTTTCTGGTCTAATTATTGATGTTCTCCACAGCTCCCCTAACTCTGTCGCCTACTGAGTATCATTTCAGTAACGTGCCCCCAACCCCCCACTTCCAAACTCCGGACTTGGGTTCGATTACACATCTTGATGGTGTCCAATCCCTAGGGAACTAACCTTCTTGGCTCGATTTGAACACATCTCCCGCTCTGTAGCACTGTGGCCTCTCAGCACGAGGACCCATGATCAATTCCTTAGTGAGATCTTGCTGTGATGCACGTGTTTCTGCTTCTTCTCACAGTGCAAAAGAAGAAGTGTAGCTCAGGTGAGATTGGGAATTTGTAAAAGCCTGTTAGTCTACCTTTCTAAAACCAAGAAAATATGTCAAGAGTGTAAGGCAGGTGTGTTAAATGCCAGGTACTGAAATTACGATGTGTGACAAAGGCATTAGGAGAAAAGGTAATCTCAATTAAAAACCGCTGTATTTTTTCTTTTACTCTATTCATTTCACTGTGCAGTGTCAGAAATGGGCTGAATTTCTTAGAACGGCTGTGTGTAGCAGATTTAAAATTGCCACAGAGCAAGAAAGTGCAGCTGATGTCAATGTTGCTCAGAAATGAGTTTTCTTGCCCTTCCAATTGAAATGACGCAGCACTACTGACTAGAGGCGAAGTGGAGCAAGGCAAGGACCTATTACAGCGTGTTCCCCAGGTCAAACCAAAGCATTCAGATTCAGTTTCCTCTTAACAATCCCACCCCCCCCCCACCCCCCAAACCCCCTTCTCCCACTACCCATTTTGTAAATGTGTACAATAGAGGTAGAACACAAGGCTTGGAGCTACACAGGTCACTAATGTGGCCTGTTTAGGGTAGACTGGGTCAGGGCATCTGCTATCCAAAGGTCTTCCCACTGGACACAGTTAATTAGAAAGTTCACCCCTTGCATGGTCCATGGGGAGTTAGAAATGGCCCCCAGAAACACCTGTCAATATTTACTGTTCTAACAAAATACATCGTTCATTGCCATCTGCTCTCTGGGAGCCAATGTAGGGGCGCTGCTGCTGCAAAATTAATAGCACTTCTAATGCGCCTTTCCTAATGGGCCTAATCAATTAATCAGCCCTCTGCAGTCTGGAAGCATCATTAACTATTGCATATGTCCCTAATGCTGTCAAAAGATGGGTTTGCTGCACTGCTGTTACCAACTAAAACACAAAAAAACTGCATTTAAAGTCGTTGCTTTATTAATGTAAGAATGTTTAATGCGCCCCGACTAATGAAGGCATGCTTGGAAACAAAGCATCCTTGCTGTGTTGCTGCTGTTCCTGCTATAAGTTAACACATGCAATGCAAGGCTGAAGCCTGTACTCAGAAATATTGCATAGGTAGCCTGAAGCTAACGCCCAGAAGCAGGATGTGATCATACATTTTCATGTTTAGTCTCTTGGTGACATTCAGTAGCTACCAAAATCCACTGTCTCTGAATCAGCATGCATTTTTGCCTAAGCGCTTCGTCTAGTTCCAGCAGGTCTGGTCCTCCCATTTCTCACACAAAAAACTAGTGAAACCAAAGATGTGAAACGGTGTTTGACAAATATTCTTCTCAGGAGGTATCGCATTGTGATTTCACGACCTCAGGTAGCAACAGAGATGCATTTCAAAGCTGAACAACACATTGGAATTTTCAGCACTCTCTTTTTACTCCACCATGTAAGGCAAACAGTCTGTGAATTGGTGTGTATTTCTGCATATGTGTGTAGGTCTGTATGTGAGTGTGGATAGAAAAAACACAAAATAATGCTGGGATTTGATGCATGCATTGTCAAGACATCAACAGTATGATCACGCATCAAAGTGGCCGGTGTGTCTGACTGCATAATCACTGGGGCAAATCTCCCTCGCATTCATCCCCCAGTTATGAGACAGGACACTGTTTTAACCCTTTTGTTCTGTGGTCTTGCAAGCATATGGAGTCTTTGTGCCAAGCCGGTTGGTACATGTATGCCGGGGATTTGAATGCAGGGTGATAACCTTGAGCGTGGTCGAATCGCGAGCAGAACTTCCACACACATGCTTGCACACAGTTGGTGTCTATCCTAGACATATTTATGACTTTTAAGCACAGCTTGTGATCGCCTCACCTCGGTCTCACACAAACATTCAGCTGTTGCTCTTTCTCAAAGACTATATTCATGTACACACAGTGCACACACAATCTACCTTTAGTACGCTTGAATTCCCACAGTATTCTGTACCTCTCGCTTAAATACACTCCTACAGACACACAGCTGGATCTCTCACATCTCACCCAGAAACTAATTCACATGCACAGCCATTCAGACATTCCCATATCAGTTTTGGCTCTCTTACATGCATCACACAGAGACTTGCATACAAAACTGCCAGATGAGCCATCCCAGGAATAGAGTTAGCATCTGGCGGGCAGTGTTTTGTCTCCCTCTACATATCCTTGGTTGGCCTTTTACGAGACCCCGGCACATCCTGATGAATCACCCGCAGACCTGGATGGATGGGGCCTTATCCCCCCTCCCGCACCTCCTGTGCCATTTTATCATATCTTCGCGGCTAATCTGTCATTCTCATCGGCTATTTATTACATCCCCGTTGCAGTGTGCTTCACACATATGCATATGCCCACACAAGTATTTTCCCTGACCCCTTCTTGCAGTTCCAGTTGTGTTGCCAGCTCCACGCTCACCCAGGGGACATGATCTCTGCTGCAGTGATTTGTCTCATCTTCTGCCACTCTCCGCCAGAAATCTCATAACAGAGTGGCACTTGAAACTCATTAAAACGGAATATTACATGCTTCTCAGTTTTTAAGCACTTTATATGTGATGGCATTGTTAAGAAGACAGGCGAAGATGTTCATGAACAAAAAAGTATAGGCAATAATTCACAATTAAATTCAAAGGCTGTCACTTCCAAATGACTTTATTACATACTCATGTGATTTAGAGACTATGAAGTATGAGTTTTAATGATTCTACCACTTCTGTCAAGCTTTTCAGGCACTGCTTAAGCACATCTTTGGTTTCTGGATGCCTCTTTTTAAACCGTAAAAAATGAAAAAATGTCCTTTATGTGTCTTCATTGTGTTAAAGACATTTAGTAGAAATATGATAAAGGTGGGTAAAAAGTTGAAAGAAGGGTGAAAATTGCTCCTTTTGCTATAGTGATGAAAATGTACTGAAATAGAAATGTTTGTGTTTCATATTCAGTGTTAGACATAAGGTAACACATTATTTGGATAGCTCAACAGAGCTGGTGTAACATCCGAGAGCAAAAAATATGCTGAGCAAAGTGTCAGTTGGCAGCTTCTCCACAGACTAATTTTGTCGAACTTACTTTTTTCAACCCTCCCGCACAGGAAGACACTTCAGACGTGATGTTAGTGATGCGTAGAATTTTTTAATTAGCACATCAAAAAAATAAGAGAAATAACTAAAGGGGAGGGAAAGGAGAGATTCTTTAGTTTTTTACTTCTCTTTTTGGGGTTTTCCAGACTCTCCTCTGATGTTCTGTGTTCTGATAGGCAGAAAAAGGCCGGATACAATGACCAGAGGGGGGCCTGTCCGTCAGTCGAAATCCTCAACTCTGAACCAAGGGACTTTCAGCTGCACACCAAACCTCTGCAACAAAACATGCGCACAGCCCTGCAGCTGTACAGAAAGGAAACTAAACAGAAAATCAAGGAAATGGTAAACAAAGTTGAACTGATCTGTGTCAAATAAAAACCATTTGCCTGGGGATAGACAGCTCAGACTAGTTTTTTTTGTTTCTTTTTTCGTCGGCCTTGACTATAAACACATGAAATGGATTGTGTGCTTTGCCCTGTCCACATGTACCCAGGCTGTTTCCTTTCTGTTGTTTATTACTCAGGGATGCCCGGATGTGATTTTAAGGGTGGGCCTCTATATCGCCACAGAAACCATGGAGAGATGCGAAGTAAACCCCCCCCAGCAGGAGCCTACGAAAAACATGCATTTGTGTTTACACAAGTTTCCCGGCTTTTCTCATTTTATGCTTCATGTTGGTTTGTTTCATTCTCTTTTCCTACAATAGCCTCCGGGCAAGTTCTTGGTGCACTTAGTGGAAGCAGCGGTGAATGCATCGGTATAGATTGTATAGTGCTATGTTAGAGTGATTGTAGTGTTTCTACCAACTAAATCACTTTTCTATTGCTTTTGAGAGGACGTTGAAGGTTTGCATTTCTTACTGCTATGGTGTTATCAAACCCGAGAAGGCCAAGTATTCCACATACTCTCTGGGCGCTCTCAGGCAGAGTGATACAAATCAGCAGCACACAAAGCATTAATCAACGTTCTGGGAGGTCAGCTAAGCATACCTGTCCCCTCACGCATCCTTCTGGTGAGTCCTTGAAATCTAGGCTGCAGCAATCAATCACAGATAATTCCCACATGAAGCTCTGATGATAAGCCACTTTTGGTTATGTTACAAGGGGAAAAAAATAAATGAGGAAAAGTTTGCAACTGAGTCTCAGGTTTATTTTCAGCTATGTCAACTTCTTCTGCATTAATAACCGCTGAACAGGGAAGGTTAAGAAGCAGAGGTTGTCAAAACTCTATCACATCTCCCATCAGGGTTTTTTTTTCTATTGTCTGACTGTAATTAAGCAGCACGGCAGCAGTGAAATATAAATCATGCAGTTAAATATCTCACTTACTTTATGTCTAATGTATGTAAGGCCTTCCCCAATACTTTTGGGATATACATCTCAAGCCAACAAAAACCCTTTGATCCCCTGAGCCCCCAAAAACCTTGTAGCCAAACACTAATTGACATCTTCCAAAACATGAAATTAAAGTTTTTAACAGCAATTATTTTTTTGTTGAAAAGCTACTTGATTAATCTAGCTATAGTTGGATGACACATTAATTAAATCCATTGGGTATTATACAATATTTGATAATAATATTGGGAGTTTAAATTTAGTTTTTCTTCAAAATTCTGTCCGAATTTGTCCCCCCAACTCTACCTGGCAGGAATATATCCTTTGATTCTTGATCTGGTGGCCAGATATTATCACCAGTCTTATCTCTGAATTGCACAGCACTAAAGGACGTGACCCTGAGGTATGCTGACACAACCTAATGCTAAAAATATATAGCAAGCAGAGAACATCTAGTCTCAGACTTTTTCTGAATAATACCTATTCAAGAGGAGATAAATCAGTGACAGTGTCTCTGATTATTTTTATGCATCTTATCTTGATTCTTTTCATCTCTTGTCATTAATTCAAATCTTTACTTTTGCTAAAGGATATTAATGAAAGCAGCTTTGTAAACAGAAACCACTTGTAGATTGTTGAATATTCTCAATCTTGCCATTAAATCAATTTTCTGAGGTGCTGAACCTCAAGCTGAGTTTTGCACCATCATATTCCATGTCTCCATGACCTTTGTTGCGCGAGATTGCACATTGTAAGCCAGGAAACACGGAAACTCAATATTGATTCACAATTCCGGTTCCCCAGAGATAAGCCTTCTTAGATATTTCTCCCTTTCTCCATTGTTAGTCATTGGGTGTTTGTGTTGTATGTGGGATGGCTGAAATAAATGTATTTAAAATACCGCAGTGGTTTCCATGTCCCACTGGAAACACAGCAGGCTAACAAACCCAGCAAGAGCCGGGTTTCCGGTCTCATATCACAGCATGATGTCACACTTTTAAAGGCATCAAAACCCAGCTGCAGCTGTGACTGACAGGTCCAAGCTATCCATCTCTGGCTCCAGGATAGATGTGGAGAAAACATAGCTTCTAAGACAAAAGTTGTTGAGTTTAAGGCAATCTCTGGGGTGGTGTGTATGTGGGGAGGAGTTCACTATTTACAGCATAACTGGATGAGGCAAGGGATTCTACAAAAGTAGTGTGCTGAATATATTTCTGTGCTTTCCAAGGGTGATGTGGGTGGAGGAAATGGAGAATGTGGTGCTCTGTTGCTTTCAGTCATTAATCAGTGTGGTGACCCCCATCCTCCACCTCCCACTACTTCCTCAACCCTTTCTCTCTCAACACTGGCCATGCATCTAATGCAGATTCAACACATCAGACACCCTTGGGCTCTGACTTGATGGACAGAAATCCTTTGGTTTTAACTAAAGCTATCAAAACCAAGAAGGAGGACAAGGAAGAAGAGAAAAACTGTCCGCAGTGATGAGGCTGACCCTGTTGCCATCGAGAATTTGGTATTGCCAGTGCTCTTAAGCTGCAGCTCAATGTGTTCTTATCAACTTAATCACAATGACTAAATATAAAATGCAAGAGGACACACATTATTAGGTCAACACATGCCCCAGATCAGGGCCAAGACATAAAAGCTCGGGACTCTGAAAGCAAAAAAAGAAACCCTCACATGGCATCCATACGAAAATAGCTCTGTCTCCCACATCATCCTTATTTCCCACTTCCTTTCCTTGCAGCTTCTTTGATGGATCATTTTGTCTCTCTAATAGCAGCTCCAAATCCCTGGATGCTTTCCATTTATGTTCTGTGGGAGACTGTAACAATTTGGCTGAATCCATCTAAAAGATTACTGCAAGAGCTGAGGAAAAAAAAAGAAAAGACAAAAGTCTTTGCTTTACCCAAGAGGGAATCAACTTGCACTTTATTTAGACTTTCCCTTTAATTTTTTTTTCAAGCCAATGCTTTGTCAATACAAACGATAGCTGCTGCCTGCCTCTTGATTTTTAAAGGAGTCTGATATAAATGATGCAGTCCTCCAAGCTTGCAGATGCCTTTCAATCATGCATGAGTGGTGGATAAGTGATGGAGGGTGCTGTGGCCTGCCACTCTCTTTTCCTCCTCATCTGGTTTCCATTTTAAATGGAGGGAAAAGGATGAGAGAGATTTTCTATCACACCCACAGCTTTATCACAAGGATCAACAGTAGAACAGAACACGAGCGACGTGTTCAGCAGTCGTCTCTGCCAGCTAGTGGATACGTTTACAGTCTCGGCGATGTACTGTTTCAACCAGAGCGATTCATGCGCAATAACTTTGGTCTGTCACTCAGCTATGAATGGGGAATGTTTTCTTGTTCAGCGTTTTCACAGCACAATGATGAAATGATCATAACCATTTTGATTGCACTATAAAGGAATTTTATATTTCTAACATGGTCTGGGCATATTTAGATGGCTTTTTTGAGGCAAAAGTTCAAGTTTTTTCCTGGAAAAAAAATGACCTTTTTGTCTGTGTTTTTTCATTTTGGTTTTTAATGCAACCAGCTTGTGATCTTTGAGGTGGCCAAAAGATAAATTTTCATGTCAGATGGCAGTTAATGGGTTTCTACCATCAGCTGCATCTTCTCATACCAAGCATTCCAGTGTAAAGATAATAGAAAGTACTTCATTAGGAAATAACATTCAGTGGTTTTTATAGTTGCTTTTTATGCAGACGATACTTATGGTATCATCCGCATCTGAATGATGGTAATCATTCATTCATTTTCAATTCAGGGTCAGGTCGAAGCTGGAGCCAATCCCAGCAATTAGCAGGGTACACCCTAGACAGTTTGCCAGTACATCACAGGGTTGACTGGGAGAGATAAACAACCATTAACTCCACAGGGAATTTAGTGATCAATTAACCTAACACGCATATATTTGGACCGGGAGGAGGCCGCAGAGAACCCACAAACCTGGACAGAACCTGGATACTCCGAACTGAAGCTTAAACCAGAAGCCTTCTTTTTGAGAGGCTGTGGTGCTAACCACCACACCACCATGCAGCCCAGATATTTGGTAATGTTTATTTCAGAACAGGATGACTGACAGCCAAACAAAGTTTGAGAGTACTTGCTTTTTGTCCTTTAGTTTTAAAGTATATTCCTAACTTAAGTGACCTTTAGAGCTACTTTATGATATTTTGATCTTGATAATAGATTGTATTGCAATCTAGCATATCATATTTCCTTGAAAGCACACCTGAAATGTTGATTTTAGGGTCACACACAGTCTACGGACCAGAGTCCGGTGTGTTTACCTGGACATAATATTGTAGACTTTATAAGGCATCTGTGTTTAATACAGATCTTTGCAAAAATAAACCACTGTATGTGAATTGTTCTATTAATGCAAGAAAAGCAAGTGTATATATTCTCAATGCATATTGAGAAATAGCCTAGCTTAACGAATGTGTCTCTGTTTTGGTATGCTAATAGGCCACATTGAATAAGTCTATTTTCAGTGAAAAAAAAAATAAAAATAATTTAGTTGTATTATTGACAGATAAAAAAGGAACTGTTCAAATAATTCATTCATGAGTTTACACTGCTGTTTGGTTTTTAATGTCAAGTACATATACATATACTTAACATATACATACACATGAAGTCAGGACCCCTCTTTTTCTTTCTTTTGTACCCTCATATCACCAGTAAAATACATTTTGGGTGTTAAATATCACAGTTTTGTTGTCGGGTATGGGTGGAGAAAGAAAATTGTTAAGACTCACTGATGGAGAGTATGTATGTGGAACCGTTTATTATTGGCTACAGAGTACATGACAGGTCACAATCAGCACGGGAATCTCTTATGCAAGGGAACATCTTGTACATGACTAATAACATTGATGGTATCGGTCCCCCCTTGGGCAGAGAGTGCAAAGAGATCAAGGAGGGAAAAACTTCCTGTTGGGGAAAATAGATTCGGAGTGTACTATAAACACACCCACATAATGACACCGTTCGCAGAAAGGTCCATTGGCTTGGATCACAATATCCACTCAGTGCTGTGATAATTAAAATAAGGCTATTAGTCAGAGATTTTGAGTACTTTGTGAACTTTTGAGATGTTGTAAATGAGTTTTATGAGTTTTTCCATATTATTTATTGGATAATGTGAATTGAGTAAAGAGTGATAAGTTATTTTAGAATTAATATATTTTAGTTTACTACAGCAGGATCTTATAGGAGGCTGTTAATTAAAATTATGAGATATTCTGTATGTTTGCTTCAGTATATTTGGATAAACAATAAAGGTGAATATAATTTTTTCTTAAGGTGAAAAATCTTTCAAAATGTAATGCTGGACAAAAACAACATAGAAAAAAAGCTGTTTCAGTGTGAGCCAATGCTTCAGACTACACCTTTGACTCTCTTTTCTTTTAAACAGGCTTTTCAATAGTAAAATAAAATTTTACACACAGCATTCTGTGAATTTTCATCCAGAAAATTCAGCTCTTCAAATAATTACTGCAGTAGAGCTTTTCAGATGTATTTTTAATGTTTTGACAACCAAATACAAAATTATTTTCCTTTCCTGTTGTTCGGGGGCAGAGACTGTTTACATTCCCACAAACCACAAGTTGCGTTTTGAAAACTGTTTGGAAAGGAATGTTTGCGAGGCTATCAACCGGACGCTGCGAACAAGTAGCATCGTTTACTCAACGTCCTGTTTCTGAGTGCCTGCGGGAACTCCAAGCAGGAAACAAAAAGCTAAATCAGTTTTGATGTCAACTTGGTGAAATGGCAAACAAAGTGGGGAAGTGAGGGTCACCAGGCTAAATCCTCGCTTTGAAGTCCAGGTCTCCTCCTACAATGAGCGTCTTCACTCTCTACTCCCACAACCTTTTCCAAATGAGGCCATTACTAGGGTAACTGGGGGAAACTGCCAAAAGCTGAGGCGATTGTTGGACTTGGTGAAACTCAGTGATTGAGGTCAATGCAAGAGGTCACAAAGCCATTATCAGAGGAAAGTTCCTGTTATCTTTTAGCAAACAACTCCTCATCCCTTGGCTACCAATCAAACTGGTTTGTGAGTCACTTTGTTTCCCTCAAAAGAATTTGAAACACTTTTCTCAGTTGGGCCCTTAGAATTTAATTAGAGCAAGTGGACTTGTCATATTGACATATCTGCCACATTTCCCACTGAAAAGTTACTTCCTGTACAAGTCTGTTTGGAACCTCTGAGACCAAGATTTTCCTTTAAAAAATGGCAAGATACAAGGAGTAAGCGTGTTTTGAGCTAGCCCTCAGTTTTTAAGTGGTCTCTTGGGGTGATGACAATGTATCTATGGCTATTAAAAAGCCATATGAGTGGCATTTAGAAATGACATAATTTTGCCACTGGTAAAGCCTTCAGCACCTGTCCAGCCACTTGAGCACGGGATGCAATCTTGTGTGACAGCTAAATGAGTGGGAGCTTCTTGTATAAGTCGGCAGCAGGAAAGGCTCATTAATATTTCAGAACAATGGGTCAACATGATGTTAATGTTTTCTTCTTTCTGTTATGTCCTCCTCAAAATTATTGAAGGTGACATAAAATGTGCAATTTACAGCAGGACGTGCAGCAATAAATACAATATGTAAAGTCTGATGTACTGGTTGGTTCAACTAATTTAACAAAGCGGAAGAGGTCCAGGAAACACAATTTTTGATTGTACACCTAAAGTTCTGCTCAGCATGAGAAATAACTGCTTTGAATCCTCTAGATGCAATACCCTGATGTGGCCTTGTGTTCTGGTTAGAGGGAATATCTTGAGAATCACATACTTTAGGAATTCTAGAAACACACAGTGCACATTATTTTTGCAGCACTTTATGAAAAATCTACTCAAGAATACAAATAAACCCTATAAAGTTTCCACATTTTCGCATGCAACTGTTTTTTTTTTATTTTGCCTCATTATATTTTCCAATATTTGCTTTTTTTAATTTTCTTTTTTTTCATTTGATCTAATGTTGGACCTTACCAATTGACAGTGTTTCTTTTGCAAGAGTAATTTGATCATAATTAATTCATATTTGACCGTTGATTATTTAACTGATTGTCAGATGAAGGTGAGGAGTGACGAAGAGCAGCTGAGAGAAGATGAATAGCAAACAAAAATCTCATAGAAGAAAGCAAGTTTCAGTGTCCAGCCAAACCTTTTAATTTTCCGCCTCATTAAGAGCTCCATTGCAGGTGCTGTGAGCCCAAGGCCAGAGGCCGCTTGAGACACCGGCAGACCCTTTTAATAGCCTGTTTACAACCAGGCTTGGCCAGCAAAGGGAGCAAATGGAAGGATGGAGCTTGTTAACAATAATAGCTGCAGTCAATGATTTAAGGATTTGCATACTCACAAAGGTCATATTTGTTAGGTTCTTCACAGGGTGAGACTTAAACCCTGCATTCAATGAGGTTTATGATCCATGCTGATCATTTTCAGGGATGGTTGATTGTAATGAAGCATAATTGGAAACTGCTTTCTTCCTTTGTGGGCAGTTGATAGGTGAGAAATTTTGTGTTTAGTGCAGCAAACCAAAACGAGCGATGCTTGTAAAACAGTGAAGATACAAACACATTAGAGATGTCGATGCGTTTTTTTGGTCGACTGTTTTATGCCAACATATTTATTAGTGGATATTTATTCAAATTAGACATTAAATGTACAGTCATAATCAAAGGCCTGGGCACTCAAAATAACATCAGGATTTAGTAGAAATATATCAGTGACCTGATCAACACTTGGAGAAGACAGACAGTGACAGACATTTCCTATAAAGAGTTGAGCCATGCATAATTTGATCTCAACACACAAACTAGAGCTGATATTAAGAAATGTCAGCCGACTCAAAATAACGAATCTTGTCTGATTCCATTTGAAGGAAATGGCTGACCTTTTATTTAGGTTGAGAATGTACACCTGATTCTTTTTTTAAGGAAAAACGTGGCATACATCAAAAGCCCCTGATTTCTTCACACCTTCCTATCTCGTGCTGTTTTTTTGGATCCAGCAAAAAAGAACAGAGAGGACATTATGATTTAATACTCTATGTTTTAGCACCTCGGTGACTTTTGACAGCCCTTTCTTTCTCTTTGGCTACTTTTTCCCTCTCTTGTAGCCATAATAAGTCAGACCATGTAATACATGCAAGGTTACACGTTGTCTGGTTGAGGACTAAGGGCATACAAAGTCAATGGACCTTGACTGAAACAAGTGGGAAGAACTTCAGCACAATGGTAAAACCAGAGCTGCAAAGAGTGGCCAAGGCTGCTGCTGTTGTGATGTGAATTTGTGTCCGGTGAGTGTGTGGGCTTATCCTGTCAACAGTAAACAAAGGTGGGAGATCCAGTGAGTACTAATACACTCTGACATCAGATTATATACCTAACCTGAGGCACAACTCGACCGGTGGAGGTGTTTGAAGGGTAGGCTCTCACGCTGCATTACCCTACCAGCAAATGCATCCCCTTTTTTCTTATTCCTGTCGTGTTCTCTTTGTGATACTTTCATCTGCCTATTAATCATGAATTAAAAAACCCACCCCCTTGCATCTCTCAGATGACCTGGAAGGACGGAGGCTCGTGTACAAAAGCCTGCTTGTGGGCTTTTTGTGATGCACTTGCTCGTTTGGTTGCTTCCGGCTGGCTGCGTGCCTCCACCAACGCAAATGAGAGTCCTTCCAAATCACTTGTCATGACAGGCTTACCCTGGGCTCTGTCGGCCATAGAGGAGCAACCCTGATGGTCTCTTTATACCATCATGTGGAACTGACCTCTTATGGTGATGGGCAGTGGATTGTAGTTTGAAATTTTGTTACATGGGTTGAAGCACGGCAAAGAGAGAAAACATTATTTAGAGTTAAAACTTGGAGCAAAACATTTAAGTGAACATATGGGGGAGCTTCCGGACTAGTAGTGCAGTTTAAAAGATAGTGAATAAAAATCATCATCGCCATGGAAACAAAGATGCATTGCGAACTAGGAAATTTGTGAGGAAGCACTGCAGAGACATGATGTAGCTGCACGCATGGCCTTGACCCTTGAATTTACCATGCAGCAGTTCTGTCTGTCTGCCTGTCCACAGGTCTTTCCACCCTGTTTGCTCCCTGTGAGGCTATAAATTCCCAGAGGAAACCATCCCGATTTCACCCAGCTGGCTCGCCTTTCGATGGCCTACCATCAACATCCCCAGCACAGTAGTATTGCCATCTGGAGCATACTCAGTCCCAGACTCTCTTTTGAAATACTGTTTTGTTTCCCCCTACATTTTGTGGACATATAAATGCATGCACAAGGGTGCATACACAGCAGATGATATTTTATCTTAGCCACAGTCGACAGAAGGGTTCCCATTGATGCACACCCAAACAACTGGAAGGCATGCTTATTTGTTTTTATCAAGAGATGAAAGCCCGACATGTGATAGCTTAAAGTCTGCGCAGGACACCACATATTAATAATAGATATTCATTCTGCTTGGTATTGTTTTCATGAGACTATCAGACAAGGGAGAATTTCTTTAGTTGGCTGGGAGGACATTGACCTTTCACAGGTCAACAGACATTTATTTCTGTTTCAGCTTTGCCAAGAAAAAAACACAGCTAGATGTAAATAAAACACAGCCATCCTGCTGCCTCCTGTAGGACATTGTTATAGGTTTATATTAGCATAGTAAAGGTCAGTGTTGCTGCTTTTCATAATTCCCCCATCTCTGTGCTATGACTCACTTGTGTTAAGTAGATTTGGTCATGCATTTATGCTATAGGGCATTTGCATTCAGTCCAAGGTGAGCTCCCATCTTCGTCGTGTTTTGACATTCAATTTAGGGGCTCTGTATTTTCATATTAAGTTCACTCCGTTTAATAAATTGACTCTGTAATGGCTCAGATACAGATTCACGGCCAAATTCCTGGGTGGCTATCACTCCCATTAAACTTGGAAACAATGAAGTACACATTTAATCCCTAAAATATACTGGCCATTTCATACAGCTTGCTGTATCGTATATCGACTCTATGATTGAAATTCCAATGATCACTAATCCCTCAGTGTCACATTCAATCCCCTAAACAGAGTGATATCTCCATGACTGGTGTGGTAGCTGTTTCTGGGCTGGGATTTCATCAGGATTCAATCGCCTGTATCTTCAGTGTGTGAGGGATGGTGGGACGCCACAGGAGGGACAAGTGGAGGAAAGAATAATTACTGGCCCTATTTCCTCCTCAAGTCATTCACGCACCAGCAGGCCCAACAAAAAAGGACTCTCCCACTGCACTGTTATTATAAAATGAAAAATGGGCAGCAGATGAGTACAGTGACAGGCCGTTTGGTGTATTTACCTGTCATTTGTCTCCTTCTGGACAGGAGTGGACACTGTGCAGTTTTAGATGTTGCACATCCACTGATGATATCAGTTTTGCAGCCCCTGCTGTGTGTTGTAGATGAATGCACTGCTCAGAAAGTGTTGGTTGCAATCTAGCCACAAGCTGGTTGTTGGACATGGAGACGAACACAGTGTGTTTCAGATGTAATACGTTTGAAAGCTGGCCTAATTAA
The DNA here is from genome assembly GCA_036024015.1 of Craterocephalus amniculus. Lineage (NCBI taxonomy): Eukaryota > Metazoa > Chordata > Actinopteri > Atheriniformes > Atherinidae > Craterocephalus > Craterocephalus amniculus. The sequence goes on from JAVQJG010219083.1 coordinate 28,228, forward strand.
AAAGCGACCAGGCACTTGGCAAGCATTGATTGTTTGCCTACCTGCACATTGAGGATAAGGACAAGACCATTCAGCTGCAAGGATGCTTGGTATTAATTAGTGGCTGGAAGCTAAGTTTAAATTTGAATATGTAGAAAATAAATCGACAAGTATTGTCAGTTCTTTTCCTGGACTTTTGTTACTTGATATGGTGGACCTCTGCATGTCTGCTGATATTGGTCGTGAATGATAATTGAATGTTTAGAAGGGATTCATGGAGCACATGCATCAATACACATCAAGTAAACCAAAGCGCTTTTATCAGCTCTAAAAAATGATCAAGTTAAGCCATTTCCAATTTTTGTGTTTACTTAGTCAATTTGCACCAGCTGTCAGGAATATGAGAACTAATGGAGGTGTCATGCTGGGTTTATTCATGAGCTTAGAATTATATGATTCAATCTACTTTCGGGAAGTCCAGAGTTATTAAGCTTAAAGGTTTTTACCTTCTATTGAGAAAACTCTTGATCATGCACTCTACACAATTCCTTTATAAAGTCTCACCATAGAGAAATTAATGGAAATTCATATACTCAGTATGTGTGATTACGTCCCCCTAGAAGGAACAGGAAGACAAAGCCTTAACATAATTAACAGTTTGCCACAGTTGCAAGTAAAGTTGGCAAAAATCATCAAAAATGTTTAAGTACCATATACTCACATTTTTGAGACCCTTTCCAGTTAATTTTAGTTCTCACAGTTCTCGAAGCATATTTTCTAAGGTTCACAATGTCCTCAGTGCGTTTGAGTATTGTGAATCTACAGAAAAATATGTGAAACAAGTACAATTCATGTTCAGCCTGTCAGTTTTAAACTTTCACATTTACTTGTCATCACTATAATGCTGCCTATCATTTCAGTACCTACTGGCAGACCTTTTGTAACACAATATACCTTGCTTCAATTTTTGAATAAAAAAAGGGAAAATTTCAGAGCTCCTGTGGAGCACTTTGTCAGAAAGACACTGATAAGTAGAATATAGCCTCTACACAAGTCTGTACATGGCTGATGTTTAATTAACAGGCTTTCTATCACTGATAACCACAAAAACTTTTGTCACAAAGTCAACTTTACCATTAAATTTAAGATTGATTACAGCTGAAACCTTTGGTTTAAAGCAAATGACAACCTCTGGCTGAGAAACTTGAAGCCTTTGCAGAAGTGATAAAAATTGCAGTTTACTCCTCATCCACTAGGTGCTTGATTGTAGAGCTGGGATATCTGGCTCTTTGAAGAGAGCCGGCTCTTTGGGATCCGTTCACTTTAAAGAGCCGTTCAAAAGACTGGCTCATGTGGCTCCTTCATATATTTTTTCATTTTTAAGAAGCAAGCCTGGGGTTTATTCATTCTATCCTGGAAATAATCATAGGTGAGAATAATGGGCTGAGATTAGGTCACAATAATATCAAGCTCATATTTCCCACCAATAACTGAGTTTGAATT
>JAVQJG010219143.1:0-15178 GCA_036024015.1 Craterocephalus amniculus
AATAAATAAAAAAGAAGTGGGTACTTGCCCGGCCGGGCATGCGGGCGAAGGTTCTACTTGCCCGGCAGCGATTTTTACTTGCCCCGGGCAATCGGGCAACCGTTAATGTCGGACCCTGCTTTAAGTGACAATAACTTGTTGCAGCTGGAAGATAATCATCCATGCAGTAATTACCTAAAGGAGGCTGGAACTTATTTTCTTTTTTTAATTCTGGTGGTGACATTTTTGGCCAGACAGTGTTGTTATAGCTATGGTTGTTATGTTGTCAGGGTTAGCCTACAGTAGCTACACAAGTGTTTTAACGCAGGTCTACAAGGGAACCATTTTGGTTGGTGGGTAAATTCAATATGTGAAGCAATTTTTGAGTGTTTTCCCAGAAAGGGGTGTATCAATGTGTATAACCAAGGACAAGGCAGTTAGACTATAGCACTAAAGCCTACTGTCGATAGCTACATCATCTTAGGCCTACATGTTTTTAGGTTTAAAAAGACACAAAAACCAAAAGAGGTAACAGTAGTTAGCAAGTCAGGGACTACGCTGCTCAGACATGCTAATTTAAAAGCTAACTCCTTTACCCGTATCACACAAGAAAAGGTCTTTGTCTGATGAGTGAAATACTGAAATAATACACACAAACACACAAATTTGCAAAGATGCAAGTTTGTCTGCAGCCCTCCCTAAAAATAGAAGGTTGTTTTTTTTGTGTCTACATCGCCTAAAAACAAAAGAGCAGCCCAATATTTCCAGGGAGAAAAAAAGGATTAAATAATTGTAAGAGCCATGTTGCCTTTAGCTTAATTAGCACGTTAGCTAGCCGCTAGCTTGCTAACATGCTAATAAAAATATCAGTAAATAACACTGTTTATTGATACATTATAGTTTTTTTTTCTGTAAAGCAGATGACTGAAGCAATCATGGCAGTATTTAATTCCCAGCATAATCCAACTTCTCTTGTTCTCCTGAATTTATCCATATAGGGTTCATGATACCATTAAAATACACTTCAAAGATGTGTTTACTTTATGGAGTGAAATGTCTATGATTGATAAGAATGATTTTAGGGGCTAATCAAATCCTTAGACCATGTAAACACTGATGTTAGGGTTCAGAGTCAGTGAATACAAACATCTTCAGAAGAAGCAAGAAAATAATTCAGTATCCAAACAATGTGAGACATCAAATTCACATTAAAACAGTTTAAGTTTCTGTCTTCAAAGAAAGTCATTAGCTAGCGAACATGCTCATGCTAGCATGAGGAAAGTAATGATTTTAATGGTGAGATAATTATTTTCGTGCTATAAAAACTATTTATGACATGGGGGATGCCTTCAGAGCTTAGTCTGTTCTCATTCAGGCTAGCAGGTTGTGCTCTGTCTTCCCCAACAGAGCTGCAGGTTGGCAGAAAACTGAAATGCATTTTTTTTTTCAGCGGCTTGTGTGGATACCTTTTAAATCAATTTAGCATAAACTTCGATCAGCAGAGTTTCACCACAAACAGTCTAGTGGTCGGATCTGTTCTTTGAGCTTCCAGGTATAAGACATGCGACAGCAATATTAAAGTGAAAATAATTCCAAATTTCTGTACACGGGCAATTTCTCATCAAGTCAGCTATTAAGTACTACATCACGGATGCGTCTTTCTTCGTGTTTTCCAACTATTAAACTGGGTGTCAGTGTAGATCAGCAGCATAAATAATTGACATAAAGATTTTTGCAAAACCCGATTCTAATTGGTTAAAACCAAAAATATTGTAGGTGCAGGCCTGCAGGGTAAGACATATTTCATTTGACCACAATCCTGCCCTGCTTACAGAAACCCATCGTATTACATTAAAGGGACTATACCCGATTTCACGTCCGGCTAGCTTAGTTAGCGATAGCGGCTATTTTTTTTTTAGCTTTTGTGTGACACTTATTCTTCGCTAAGGGGTTTAACTTTCATAATTTGACTCCGGATCACTAAGGGAACGCTATTACTGGCTCATTGGAGTCTGGACTTTGACAATGAGTCATTAATTGTAATGAAATTACCCCTTTTACCACATACTATACCACGTAGAAAACCATTTTTCTTAGAAAGATTAAAATAAAATCGGGTATAGTTCCTTTAACACAGTGAAGGTACCAGAGATGTACACATACAAAAAACCTCTCTGAACATTTCTCAGATGATGTATGCCTCCACAGCCCTGCTATCTTTTTAACTTCAGCATTTTGTTGCTGCTGCGGAGGAAGAGTGGTTCATGAATAAACCCTCCTGCCACAACAGAAACACTTTCACTGCATTAAACACCGCAGGGCACCAGCAGAGTTTTACACATCTTAAAGGACATGTTAAGGGTTAGACTGGGTTTATAAAAAAAATGCAATTCAGTTTCAAGGCATCTTGATTAAATGGATGGGAACCTATTTTTTCATTATATCCAGCCATATAATCAAAAATGGAATCAGAGTCTATAAGTATATGATATTTCTAAGTAATTCATTGGTCATTTATTCATATTACTGTAGCTGTGCTGGTGAAATAAAATTAGCTGATGATTTATTGCAATTCCTGCAAGTAAAGGAACTTGTTTATTATTCTGTTCTTGGTCTGCAGACGTCAGGAGTTTATTGCATGTGCGTGGTCATTTGAAGATCGCTGAGTGCTGAATGTTTGGCATGGCAACCAGCAAACTGCAAAGCTAAGTGCAGCATGGCCCTGTTTACCATCAAGTGATAGCCATGCTGTGAACAATCACACATAAAAAGGTTAAAAGGTGTCACTGTAGAACAAAGCAGTATTGGATCAGTAATGGGTCTGGAAAAAGAATTTTGTTGTAATTGCAACCAGATTACTTCAAAAAGTATCCTCTCTTCTTCAGCCATCTTTTGTGAATCTTTTATTGTTGTCCACTCACATCTCACCTTGACTCCTGTGCAGGCTGAAGAGGGAGCGTTTAGGTCCACACGACTGGCTTTCCATACCTGTGCCTCGAGGCCACGACTGGATGGTGGTGCCTGGCTTGGAGCCAGAGACAACATACCAGTTTAGTGTCCTAGCCCAAAACAAGCTTGGCACAGGCCCCTTCAGCGAGGTTGTCACTGTGAACACACTAGGTAAGTACACTCATGCTGCTCAGTGAGGACAAAAGGCATCCAAACAGCCTCCACAGTCAGACAAAATAAAAAATGACACCGCCGTTTTTAGTTTTTAGAAAGGTCATGAAATCTTCTATTCTTGTTTAAAATAATTTATTTATTACTTCTCGTCTTTTAAAGTTCAAAATCAGGTAGTCCTGTTTTAAAAGATCTGCTGCAGATGAAATCTGACACGTTAACATTTCACTTCACTCTGCTGCAGTTCAGAACCTGTCATGTTTCACAGGTCTCATTTACACATGGGATTAACATGCATCCTTGCTCAGTTTAAACACCTTTAAATATCAAGTGAAAACTGCTGACAAGCAGGTGATTATGCTAACATGGATCAGAATAAAACTTTCAGGAAAAGGAAGAAAATGGTGTTGGGTTAATTATTTCTCCTCTTTGAAATACCAAGTAGTGCTATACCTTGTTGGAAAGCCTGAGTAGTCACCTTTACAATCAGGTTTAATTTAAAAGGGATTGTGCTTCTGGGGAATGGGCATTTTTTGGGGGCTGTTGTATATGAGCCTTAGAAATCATAGTTCATTGTAAAGATGGCTAATCTGGTTTTCCAATGAAGTATATTGCTTGCCCAAATGGTTAAGTAGTCATCTCTAAATTCAAGTTTAACTTGGTAAAAAAAAAGAATAAAGAAAAAACAATGGCTTAAACACTAAAACTGAGCTGCATTGTGTCACAAATTCCTCTCAGATTATTAGCTTTGAGCGGATCGGCTAGGAAATATGACCCCATTAAATGAAGCCTCTGCATATTGTGCTGATACCAGGGACATTAGTGAAGATACTAAGTTTAAAAGTGGTATTATATTTATTAACAGCTGTTGCAGATGTGGGTTGTTATGACTGTTTAGGCGGTAGCATTAAACCTCTATGGTCAGTGATTATCAGCCTTTAAAGCTGGGCAAATGCAGTCGGAAGTCTGCAAACTGACCTCATAAATGTTTAAATGGTTGTCCTGCAAAGCAATGCTCTCGGGTGCTGTACAGCCAGCTGACCTCATAGCATGTTGAGGTCAAACTGGATTTAAACACTAAAACCCGGGTTCAGTTCACCCTGTGACAATTCCAGCTTTACTCAAAACATTTGCGCGGCTGTACTATAATGTGTACTATAATGCTGTACTATGTAATATACCAGGTCATAAATTTACTTTCCCATTACTCCCTTTTTATTAGTTTTTTCACCAAAAATGCAGAATTATCTTAAGTATCAGTGTATAAATGAAGCTAAAGCAGTTCCTTTATCAGTTTCTGCCAAATAGACTCAATTTTCTTTATCTTTTACGAACACAGCTCAGTGTGAAGGTCTTAAGTTCAGTTTTACCTGACAGATGGCACTGTTCCCGACTGGATTTGGATATCTTTTCTCAGTTTGAAATTTCAAGGACTCAACAGCTGTCAGATCAATCGATCACTTGACACCCACAGTTTTTCCAAGACAAACCAGTTTTTCCATCCTTCAATCCATTTCCATGTAAAATAAACCCAGGGGCCTTTTTATTCTGTTATTATTCCAAAAGCAGGCCTCAAAGCTACCTTGAAGTGTCGGGTCATAATGCATTTTTTGGGTCGTTCCAGCCACGAGTGGAGGGACATTTATGATGCTTAATCTAAGTGTAAATGAAGCTGTCACAGATTATTACGGGAAGATAACTGACACGCTGAAAATTGAGATAACTAGCCATGCTACATCACCTTCTGCATCAGCCAAGGAGAAGAAACAAAGAGAGTAGAGCTTTTATGCCGCAGGGCTGCTTGTGGTCTTTCCCTTTCCAAATTTCCAATCGCTCATTTCCAAGTCAAATATGCTGCCGCAAAAATTATGGCTTAGTTCTGTTTCATAGAAAAATGGTTGCTTTGATAGATATGCTGGGAGTCTTCAGCTTCAACACTTCCCCTTTACAACAGATCAAGACTGTATTTACATGCAGCCAATAAACCGTTCATAAATATGCCATGTAAACACCGCCAGAAACCCGAATTTGCCCATATTCTGGTTTTTAAACTCCGAATATTCCCCCTGGGTTACTCCTTTTCCAGTGTATGTATCTGGTCATCGTTTGCATGATTTGATGACGTTCTCCGAACAGCACGATTTGGGTGAAGATATTCCAATCAATTACAACTATCATGTGTACAGGAGTAAGTCTGTCTGCTAGCACACGTAAACAGGAAATTTTAAACGTTTCAGAAACCGAAATATTGACCTTAACCCGAATATAGATGGCATTTAAATGCAGTCTCAGGTTAATATTTTTATATCCAAAGTGTCGTGATAATTGCCCTGAATCTGTTTATCTCCAGAGTGCTTGGGAGAAACATCTTTAGCTAAATGGAATGGAAAGCTGTTAGATGTCTTATGTTGGGTTTTTTCTCCTAACAGAACCCACAGCACGTGTTAGCAAGTGACAACTGACTCAAGTGTCCTAGTTTTTAAGTTTTACCTGAGGATGTGGAGGGTGCTAGTAAAAAAGATGGTTGCAGCTAAGGTGATGCAGCCAGTCGCTGTTATCGCCCACAGCTACAGTCACAACTTTAGCTCAACGTAAACAGTTGTTTGGCCTGCGTCCAACCGTTTAGAACCAAAATATCTGCAAACTGCTCCATCATGTTTAACGTCAACAGCTGCTGCAGCTTTACTTTGTAAACTTCACGGCTCATCATTGCTGGCCTGCTGCATGTTTTATGGTGCCCCCCTACCTACCCCTACCTGTTTCCTGCTGCACCACTGTTTTATACAACTTGGTGAAATAACACACATTTTTGCTTCCTGCTGTTACTTTTTCATCCATAAATTTGATTGAAAATGTTTGATTTTAAAATTAGTTTTGTTTAAAGAAATAAAAAGTGTGAAAAAAGATCTTATCAATGATGTAATAAAAGTAGCTTTTTGACTGTTGCATCTATTCAATGGATTTAATGTTAGATTATTTACCCCATCCCTTGTAACCATGTGTAATCATGTTATGTATAGATTTTGGTTAAAAGCACGGATAAAAAAAACAACCAAAAAACCTTGAAACAATTTTTCATTTATCTTACATATGTAAGTACTCCAACTTGGAAAACTGTAATTACATTTAAGAATGACCTTGATTGCAAATAATATTAGTGTTCATGAGAAAATGAGCACAGTCATCATATTTATTGAAGTTATATCTTAATTTTAATGAGAATCCTTTGATCATAATGAAGTTTCATCTAAGTGTTAATAAGATTAATATATTTGGATTATGGGTAAGAGATGGGAACTAACTTAAAAGGAGCTAAACTTTATGTTTATATTTCATTAAGATGAGAAGATAGGTAGAGTTTAGAGCCCTGATGTAAAAAGAACCAAACTTAATCATGTTGTAGGTGTTAAAATAGGAACAACTTCAGGATACCTATTATTCCAAAAGGACCAGGAGCTTTAAAACTGGATAGACAGAAAAAAGTTGTAAAAGTGAGATGAGGTAGCCAAATGAAATCTTTATGGGAAAAGCATAAAGGCTCCAAACATGAAGTGTTAAGAGGTGGTTTAATGGGCATGATGGGGATGGATTTGCTTTAAAACAATAATGACGTTTAGTCACAGTCCAGCAGACACGAGTGTTGGTGTCGATCAAATTATATTTAACTGATATCAAACTAAAATGTACAGCCGATTCACTCACATGCACTCCCAACCTTTGATGTGCTGTTACAGTATTTCCTATAAGTACCCCTGAACCATTGGTGCTGCTTACCCCACCACGGTGCCTCACAGCCAATCGCACGCAGCAGGGAGTCCTGCTCACCTGGATCCCACCTGCCAATCACACAGCACCTATCCAGCATTATGTAATGGAATTCCGCCTGGGGGAACGATGGGAGATCTTGGACGACAGCATTCCGGCTGGGGAGTTGGAGCTGCTGGCCCGGGACCTCATCCAGGTAAAAGACGCAGAAGTCCTAAACGCCAGGTCCAGACTACAGGAGTGTAAGATGTGTTAAACCAGCCCATGTGAGGGTCCAATCTGGCCTGAGAGATGAATCTGATTAATTTAAAATTTGCATAAAAGTAACTGTAAATCCTAGTTTAACCTTGTCAAGTTGCACTTTTTTCCATCAGTTTCCCCCTGGGATATAAAAAGTACTTTTCATTTCATTTATTTATGTTTAAATTAAACATTTACAAGTCAGAGGGATAACTTGTTATATATTTCATGTCTTTCTTGATAGATCTGAGTGTGCATTTTGAGTCAGTCCAGGATCAGCAAACAGATGTGGAAGCAAACACCTATGTACATGTGAAATAGATTCTCTCTTGACAAGTTACTCTGATTACAATATGAAATGCTGTACTTCTCTGTACGTTTTGTACACTTCTTTTGTGATTTTGTTTAGTAAGTTTTAATGTGTGGGACTAATAGACCAGGGAAAAATCTTCATTTTCTCAAGAAATTAATAATTAAATGAAAAATATTTCATTAATTCCAGAGGGAAATTAAAAATATGAAAGATTTAATATTTTGTGATCCAAGATGGTGTAAGATATTTGGACTCAACTTGCAGCGTTCGCTCCCTGTAAGTGTCGCAACCCAAATGTTGCCACATGACTACCAGTGGCCCATGATGCTTTTCCTGTAATTTTCCTGCTTTTCATCCTCATAATTAGACCAGATAGGGCCCAGTGTCGTAACTCAGATTAGGCCCAAACATGTCCGCCATCTGTGATGTTTTCCACAGCTGACATCTCTCCCCACTTCTGCTTCATCTGTGTCTCTCTTTCTCTCAGAGGAAGCAAAATTTGAGCTTTTTCTTAACCAATTAGTTGAAATGGCCCGTCTTTATGTCACAGGGAGAGATTTCGGAGGCTGCACCTCAGGTTTTGCCCTCAGTTTAGTCAGAAAGCTATCATGGGGTTAAAATGAGAACACCCGGAATAAACCTGATGCAAATCATGATCTTTTATCCACCTGTTCTTTTAGAAAGAAATCATTTTTATGCTAAACATAGTGTCATGCTAATTACCCTTTCCCATCTGAACTGTTTTCACCATTTTCAGATTAAGGTGTAAGAAAAAAATAGTAACCTGGAGGCAAGGGAGACAGAAATAAATATCTTCCGTTTCAATTAGCACACTCAAACCACAAACCTGATGCAGACCTTGGCAGCGTATAACAAAGTACCATGATAATTCAAACAGCAAATAAAACATCTCTCACAGAATAAAAATATATTGAGCTTAAAGGTATTTCAGATCATGACTTTAAATAACCGTTACCAGCGTAATGTTCTGTGCAGCAATGTGCTGTCACATCCACCTTGGTTGTCATAGTGACAATGCAGGTGAGCAGAATCTGACTAGTCTGACTTTCTGACTTTACTTTGAGGCATTGAATTCCCCTTCTTTATTGCTACACATGTGTAGCTGCCATGCACAGATGCACTGACCATAAAAATGAATATACTGTAACAAGAAAATGCATACTATATCAAGATGCTCTAAGAGCAAAACTAAGTCAATAAATCTTCATAGATGTATGAGCCCTGACACGTGCTTCTCTTTCCAGCGTTTCCGTTCTTCCGTCTGTCGGTTAATTCCACCGCTGTGACATGTTGGAGCATCTTTCTTTCATCTGACTACCACTTTCAGCTCCACAAAAATGCTTTTATCTCTCCTTGCATTGCACGCAAACACCCACACACACTCATCCCTCTTTTTCTCTCACGCACACATTACACCTAGATTGTGTAACTTTTTGTGCTGCACAAATAATTTCGCACTTCACGGTGGAGGTCGTTTAGCCATAGAGAGAGGCTCAGATTGGTTTAGATGTGACATTGTTCTGTTTTTTTTGTTTTTTTTTGCTGTGTCATAGTTTAGGACGCCCACAAATGGCATTGTCTGTTATGATGCAGACGGTTAAAGGGATAAGTCAACAAAAATTTCATGTGTGGAATGGGTGGAGAGTGACTCAGTGAAAAAATGTGAGTCATCCCAGCTGGTCAGTAGAGAGTGATGCATCCCAGTTCAAACTCTCCTCATTGTCAGGGCTGACACACTTGAGTAACCGGACACATCTGCCCTCATCAGACCAGACCACTGTCACAGTGATGGGAAGTTTTCTGTCCCAGATACAGCGGAACACGCTCCTGTCTTCCTCCAGAGCCTCAGCATCTGCATACCGAGGCCTATCCAATCCAGGCTTTGCAGCTGTTTTGAGCTTCTTCTTTTTTTTTCTCTTTTTTCTTTTTGTTTTGTCATCTCATAATGTTGATCACTTTGTTGTCGCTGTCCCAGGAAGCGTGGTACGAGTTCCGCGTCATGGCCGTCATGGATGACATGATCAGCGAGTCTAGTAACGTAGTAGGAGTGTCCAGCACAGGTAATGATTACAATTTCATGCTTCTGAATATTTGGAATTATTTCTTATCCATGCATAAATGAAAGGGCGCCTATGTGTTTTCTAATGCTGGGATTCAACCTGGCAACCTCTGGCTGCAACCTGCACATATATCCCCAGGTTATCTTACTATTTCTGAATTGAAGGGGGGGCTACTGTGGACATAATCCACACGCAGCAACTCCAACTTTACATCCTGCTCCCTCAGCACTATTAAATTTAAGCTCAATTTGCATTCACACTGCTTTGTAGCATCCTGAATAGTATGACATCATCGCTCTGCTCAGTTCCCACTGACTCTGCTGGACCGCTTTAATCTAAAAATAGCAAAGAAAGAGAGAAAAAAAAGATTAATTAAAGCTTGTCTTTTATTTGGCTGCAGTCCTGAAAGTCTGTCTCGAATCTGAAATTAAGCTCCTCAATATGTGATGCCGCTCTGCTGCAGAGGTCACCGAGTACACAGTGTTTGGTGAAAGCAGCTGTTGGGAGCATTGAAAGAGATTTTCTTCAGAAAGGTTCGGATCTTTGGAGGTGTTCTGCTGCCCCCTACTGGCAAAAGCAGGAAGCCCTGTTGCATGGTGATTAAAAGCACATTTCTGTTGATTCTGGCTTCATTTAACTTTTTCCCATGAACATTTTTATAAAGAATAATAAGTATATCGCCTCCCATCCTTTTCATAGACAACTTGATAATGATTAATTCGGTTTTCAGACAGTGAAAACGTTGTATTTATCGTAACTGCTGCATGAAAACTCTTCAACATGCTGATGCAGCATACCCCCTGGTGTTTGCTGAGAGTTTCATTAGCTTGCAGGCCATTAAACAAACTCCTGCTTCAGTAACTGAAGGCATTTTTGAAAGCAGAAATATTTGTCCCTCTGCTGCACTGGCTGCTTTTCCTTGACTCTTTATGAGCTTCTTAATGCTTAGAAATCATATAACTATGTGTGTCTGTCTTTCTTTGGACTTTGATGTGAACATGTGACCAATTTAAACAGCCATATGTGCGCTCAAAAGCATGAAAAATACTCACCAAATTTCCATACATTTATTTTGCCTTCTATCAGCATGAAGTTATAGCCTACTGTTTTTGTTTACTGCATACGTTCTTGTTCACAAATTCTCCCTGAAACTCAGTTTAATTTGGTTTTATTTTTCTTATATCTTGTTGAATAAATAAAAACAGAAAAAGACTTGCATATTTAAAGCCTGCATTGTTTTATTTGCAGCAAATTAAAATGATTTCAGTTCACCTAGTTAATTTGAGACCCAGTTGGCTCAGACCCAACTAATCAACTACAACGAGAGGAGTTCTTTTTCATTGTATACAAGAAGTTATTCAAGGGGCTTGATTTCCATAAAACCAGCAAGAATCAACCATTTACAAAACATATATCACCATATTCAGCCAATCTTGAAGGATTAGGTTTAGACTCTGAAGCATAAGCTAGTTATAATGTTTACCAGAGGAAGGCTTATGTTTTCCTGCTACACAGAAATTGACGATGACAAGAACACCTATGCTAGTTTTAGCTGTTTTAGCAGCTGTTGCTAACAACTCTGCAGAGATGCTGCAGGTTTATAACAATAACACTTTAGTCCAACATACAAGCAGGAAAGAAGACACTCTGATTGACCCAGTGAAGCTAAATCAATATAAATACAACCAGATGAGAGCTCATTATAGAACGACATACTGAATATAAGACTAATCAGATTTCCGTCCACATTGGTCTGACAAAATCAGGTGTTAGTGGGAATAGTATTTGTTGATACATACTGACAATCAAAAGCAAATTTTTAGATGTTTTAATGAGCTTTGCTGTCGAGAGTTTTCACCACTTTAAAGCTGGAAGATGAAAAAACGTTCCTTTTCTTTTCCCTTGCAAATGTGGCAAAAACACAGAGAACTGATGAGAAGAGGAGAAAAAAATTCAGGAAGTCATGATTCTGTTTATGAACCGTCATCATTTGATATCAGCCTAATCACAGTACAGGCTGTTCTTGCAGGGGACTGCGCGCTCTCTTCCGGAGATTCACATCAGAGTGGTAATCTCAGAGCAAATATCAGCCTTGTATTTGGGAATGAGAAAATGAGTACTGGCAGAAGTTTGGAGCACAAAAGTTTTATCAGTCCGTGCTCCAATGTTGATCTGGAGTTTCAACCACACATTTCCATCTGTCACCAAACTAACCGCTTTGCTGCTGAAGTAAAGCTTTTCACTTTCAACCCGCAGATTTCTTCCCTCCGCCAGAGATGGTGGAGGAGCGAGGACTGACACGGCCGGTGGTTGCTGGCATTGTGGCTACCATCTGCTTCCTGGCTGCAGCCGTGCTGTTCAGCACAATGGCGGCCTGCTTTGTCAACAAGCAGCGGCGGAGGAAGCTCAAGAGGAAGAAAGGTGAGGGGAAGATTCTGCATGCTCATTACTATTTCTGAAACATGGACCGCTTGGGCTACCGTCCAGCAGGTTTTAGATGTTTTCCTGCTGCAACACGCTGCTCTCAAATGAAACGGTTCTCCAACAGCTTGTCGTCATAGTGGTCACAGTGGTTCCCAAACTGTGGGTCAGGACCCCCATGTGAGTCGTGAGATCATCTCAGGGGGTCGGCAGATAATTGTGAAAACTATATAACCTATATTTATCAAATGAATTAGGGATTTTTATCATGAGTGTCAAAATTAATCTGTTAATGAGGAGATAAATCTAAATTTAACATCTTAATTATTTATCACATAAATGCATACATTGACATGAATTCTCCTTATTTATGAAGTCAGTCTGTTTTCAAGTCGTATTTTAGAGGATCCAGCAGGATGACCTGTCTCATATATACTTAGTAATTGTCATAGAAGTGAGGCTCAGAAACACTAATAAATTTCTTTTTTGTAAATTATTTTCTAATTTTGTTTAAGGGTAAATGGCATTATCAGATTTTTCTCACTGTCTTTACTTTGTTTGGATTTAAAGGGTTCAACAACTATCTAAGGCAGAAGTAATGTGGTATAAATGTCCTGAATATAGCTCTCGTCAAACCCCCTTTATTAAGTTGGATTTTTTCAGATAGTGAATAATAGTCTTTTCTTTCAAGAATGACATCATTCTAAAAATGACCATTTTTAGTCCCTTTTGCTGATTTGTTTACATGAACTTCAGCATCATCTTGTTGCCCGTGAATCATACATGGTTTAACTTTAGAATAAAGCTAAAAATGGTTCAGTAGCACCAGAAAGAGAGCAGCATCGGTATGAAGTCATGTCTTGTGTTTTTTATAGCATCTTTTGCTGTTTTCTTTTGTCTCAGTTTCAAACGGTGTCTTAAAACTCTACAACATTTTTGTTGAATAAACACAGAGAGAGTAAGGCTGTTTTATTTTTGCCTTTTCCCAGATCCACCTCTTTCCATAACCCACCTCAGAAAAAGCCTGGAAACTCCGTAAGTAACCCCTACATAACAGAATCGATGCTGTAATGCTCTGTTTTCTTTGAAACTTTCTCCGTACTGCACATTTATAAGGTGGTAAAAGTTGATGAATGAAAATGGTTTGGTGGACATTAAAAATAAAATACTAGTTAATCTCTGAAGAAATGCATGTGTAGCCGAGTTGGTTGATGTGAACAGCTTTGCACTTAGCATCAGACAGACAAGGGTTCAGACGTTTGATTTAAAACTCTTATTGACAGGATACTCAGTAGATTGAAAAAGATTTTTAATTTTGTGGTTGTCCACCACAATTGCTTAATCTTTTTTTCCTCCTTTATTTATTTCTGCTTAAAGGGATACCTTGTAACTTTTGGACACTAGGGGGCTAAATCTGTAACTTCTTACAGGCCACACAATCCCTTTCCCATTTTATCTTTCTGGTTTTCACTCTATAACTTTGTTCATCCATGCCAACTTTAGATTGAAGAGGAGGAAAAGGTAACATGAAGCAGAGCTGAGTAGCCTTAAAGCAAAGTGCTGCAAATCATATGATCCCCTGAGAGACGGATCCGCTCCTGCAAATATTCAGTGTCTGGTTTCTGAAGAGGGCAGCCCCCTCAGCGTATCCAGGCTCAACCACACCCTCCAGGGTTGTGGTAGGCATTAGCTGTCTTATCAAATCTGCTGGAATTGTTCTTTTCTCTCTTTCCTTGCATTTGTTTAAAACTAGTTTTATTAGCAGTTTAACTTTTAAAATCTGTCCTCAGAGGGAATCAAAGGAATTGGACATGGCCATGAAGTGAACTGAGGGATTGGCTAAGACGATGTTGATCCTTGGTGGTATTTAATGACAAGGACTGATCATACAGACTACCAGTTATATTCTTTAAATGTTGGCCTTGAGGGCAAATAAACTTGAAAAACATTAGATAATAAATCCTCAAATTTAAGACTGAGAATGAGAAATAAATGGGCTGAAAGAATTGCTGTACCAGTTTTCATGTAAACTATCTCATTTCCCTAAAAGCATCAAGTCATAATGATGTAATATAGTATACAATGCAAAATTTAAGAGATAAAGGACATCCATGAAAATAAGGGCTGGGATATTTAATGAAAAATGGTCTCATGGTGCTCCTTCTTTTTTTTTGATAGCCTGTATTGTATGCAGATCTTTTGTTTGTCTTTCAATCTTATTTTGACTCATTAATGTGTCTCTTTCTCAACCCACTTAACAAGTCCAATTTTTCCCCCCCCTATTTCCTTTCTTCAAGCATACAGCAGGCCTCCTGGTAACCTCTTGTCCACCGCATTTCTTACTTTCTGATCTTCCTACTTCTACAGGAATCCACTTAGTTTCTTTCCCAGCGTTGAGCCCTACTGGGAAGGGCTGGACGCAAGGTTCAAGCCACCACCTTCCAGTCCTCAGTGAGTGTGCCAGCCAATGCCCCCCTGATCCTGCACATTGTACACACCCCTCTGCACTTTGGTTCAGTTCCTCAAAGTACTGACCTGTCTGCATGCTTCTGGCCAAATGTCCCAACCAGGCAACAATAATACCTTCTTAATCAGCTTTTTTGCTGCCTTCTTCATATTTGTGGATAAATCCCTACTATTACACAGAAAGGGGACTATTCTGTATAATCAGATGGTGATTTGATAGTTTGGGAACTGCATCCTTTTCTCTTATAAGACTGAATGCAAGCTAGCAGGTTGCTAGCTTACATGTGCATATGCTTTCATGCTTCGATGTGACATGTAGGCCTATGAGTGATTTTTATGTAAGTTTAATGCTGCTACACTTGTGACTTTGTTAGTCAAATAAAAAAAACCATATGTATTAACTGTAGGCTATAGTGGTGGTGGAGGGATTCACTGCAACACTCAGGCGCTGGCTGATGAAAATGATGATAAGACTGTTTGGTTTTGCTCAATTCATGAGGCCTTTTAGACAGCTGAAATCAGTCATTCTCTATACTTTACAGTAATTGTTATAAAGCCATTGGATATTTTGGATATAAGCCTTTAGTTGCTAGCTTTTCGTTAAAACAATTCAAAAACTAGAAAAAGACTAAAACTACAGCCGCTGGCTAGCAAACCATACGATAACGATAGCAACTTAAAGGAACTATACCTGATATTATTTTAATCTTTCTAAGAAAAATAGTTTTCTACGTGGTATAGTATGTGGTAAAAGGGGTAATGTCATTACAATTAACGACTCATTGATTGCGCA
>JAVQJG010219192.1:0-11047 GCA_036024015.1 Craterocephalus amniculus
GCAAATGTTTGTTGAGCATCATTGATTTAAATGGCAGAGGAAATAAAATTAAAGGTTTAACATCCAAGGAAATGAGTCATGCTGGGATTCCTGACAGATCTCAGATCAGCTTAGACAGAATTCATTTAGCTGAAGATAAACTACTGAGATGAAGCCCCATTAAAGTAAAAGCCACAAATAGTTATACAAGCAGACATGACATAAGTAAAAAATTTAAAACCCATTAAAAATAGCTCTACATCACAAAGTAAAACGGAATTAAACAAATAAGATCAACTTCTTACACTGAGTTTAAAGCCAAATTAAAATGGCGGGTATAAAATCTGACAGCAGGGTCCATCTTATGGACCGGTCATTACACAGTTTAGGTGAACTTTGCTTGGAGCAGCTGATCAGCTGACCTGAGGGATTGAGGGGGTAAATAAGGCTGCAGAAACTCAAATTTGGAGCAAGACCATGCAGGGTACATATTAATGGACATCTGTAGGAACAGATGTAAATATGTCGGACTATAGCTAACCAGCTAATTTGCATCGTGAACTAGAGGGAGGCTAAACTAGAGGAAATGTATTCTTACTTTCCTGACCCCATTAGAGAGAGGCATCCAGCAGAATTAGCTGGAATGAACCTGGTTTGGGAACTTCTTTAATCTACTTGTCAAAGATCAGATCGGCCTCCACTGTGACCCTCGGGTTTGGAATAGTTGGCTTAATATATTAAACCAAAGAAGCAGCCAAAAACCAGCCAAAATCACCTCTGTGTCATCACTGGATTTTAAACAGTCATGGACATCATGACGTTTCCACTGAAAAGGAGTCATCCTGTCTCAATGAAAGATAACAGCAGAAAACCAGCGCGCTTCCTAAAGATAGATCAAAGTGGGAGCAAGGAAACAGTAAGGGACCAACACGGAGCCCTGAGGGACACCCCAGTGGAAACAAGCATAGGAGGAAACTAAAAGGGGTGCAACAAACATCTGTCTGTTGATATAATGGATCAAATGGACTACATCATCGATATCCATAAGTGAAAAGCCAATTATCAAGCATACTTTTATTTAGAAAATGCTTAATTTCTCTTCACCACTAGTCTATCTTTGAATCGCTTTTTTAATTAAATGAATTAATCTAGAAATACAAGTTCATTAAGTGTTTTTTTATATTCTAGTTGCTTTTTTATTTTGACATGAACGTGTCAAAGACAGATGGATTATAAACCCAATCCAAATTTTATCATGACTGATTTGCCATATTGGCAAAAATCGAATTGTAATCTATTAAAATCGATATATTTTATAATAATCAGACTGGTGATTTACACCCCCAGTAATCCCCCAAGCCTACACAGAAATATGGCAGGGTCAGGGTTCAAACTGGGGCCTTATTTTCAGGTGTGCATTGTGACTTTGTAGGCCATGTGCACACACACACACGTTAGTGCATGCACATGGGTGGTCAAAAATAGTTACTGCCAAAAACTGTATAACCCGAAAGAGGACAACCACCACAAAAGAAAAAGTGAATCACTTAGGTGAGTGCGTGGACGCTTGCGACAACCCGAGGGAAACGGTGGATCACCTTTGTCCTATGGAAGATGTGTTAAACTAAACAGATTAATAAATATACAACACAAGCCAATTTAAATAAATGTAAACCTTATGGAAAGATGGGCTGTAACCTGAAAGTCGAATATTTTTAGGTTCCCCCAGAATTTCAGCTGAATGTGCGGCAATCACACTGTTCAAGGTGAGATGAAAATGAAATAAAAACGTCACTAAAAACTTAACAGGGAGGATTAAATCCTGTGGAAAAAGCTTAAATCTGGACTGGGAAACCTAAAGTCTCATCCAAATAGGCCTTTACTTGAATTTAAACTCTCTTTTCTAAAGATGACAATTATCCCTATCTATTAGTTTTTTTCTTGTTTTCTTTGGTTTCAGCTTCCTCATGCTGCACTTTGCTGGCTACGGTTACATGCTGTTTGTTAATTCCGATTTAGTTATTCTGAATTATATAATCGGCTCGGTTTCTTGCCATTTATTGTGTTCAGACACACCTGGATTAATCAGGTCATACAATAATGAAAGACAGGAAACAAAGGACCTCACATAAGTTGAGGAAGTGGTGGAGCTGTGCACAGAGCCCATTCAGAATTGAAATCTTGAGTTTGCTCAAGATTTGCAAACCTCATTTCACTGAACATTAAATAAAACACTGGTGGTGAACTCACTGATCTGATCTGTGAGACATGGAGCATCATCCTGCTGGAAGCGGCATCAGAAGATGCTCCACTGGGCTCAGAAAGGGATGGACATGGTCAGCAGCAGCAGCAGATAGGCTGTGCTGCTTAAACCAGGCCATGCTGGGACTGTGAGTCTGTGTGAATTGTAGCCTCGGTTTCCTGTTGTTAGCTGACAGCAGGGACACCCGGTGTGTTCTGCTGCTGCTGGAGCCCATCATGCTGTGTGTTCAGAGATGCTACTCTGCATACCTTAGTTGGAACTGGGGCTTACTGCACTTCCCTTTTCTCTTCTTCAGACCATTCTCTGGAAACTCGAGACGATTGGGTGAAAATCCCAGTAAAAACTCAGACCAACAACCATAAATCTCCATTCTTCCCCAGTCTGAAATCTAACCAAAATATTTGTACAGCACTTTTACATTATGCGTCACAAAGTGCTTTTTATATCGTAAAAACAAATGAAGAATAAGTATAAAAACCCAAAAAAACCAACACATGATCATGTTTTTTCACTTTCCACACATTCATCATCACACACACAAAAAAACCCCACTACGCCACCACTATTTAAATTAAAATAAAACTCTGCCTTCCAGTTTCTGTCTCTACCAGGACAGAAACTTCCCCAGCTCTTCTCCACCACTTCTACATGCATGGAGTTGCTGCCACATGATTGGCTGATTAGATATCTGTTAACAACAGTTGAATCAGATCAAGTGAGTATAAATAAACAGTGAACCATATTATAGAATAAAGTGAGTACCGGTAGTTAGTGCAGGAAAACAGGAACATATTGCCACAGCCTGTATGGATGAACTCGGATCACCGACCGTTCATCAGTAGGACGGACTGACAGGAACCACCTTTGTATTCTTACCCATCTATTTATTCTAACTGGGCTCCTAATGGAAGTTGTAAAGACTTCCGTTTCCTACATAAATCTGGCACCTGAGGCCCCAGATATCCCCTCCGACCTGGTTCCCCACCCAGTCCTGCAGGGCCCCCTTACGCTCTGATCCCCTCAGGATGATCCCGGTGAACCGGTGGAGCCCCCATCCGAGGACGAATCGCTCCGTAAACACTCACCTGTAATCTATCTCTGTCATCTCACATTTACAAAAGGACAAGAGACGCGTGGCATTTACCAATCGTTTTTATTCCATCCTCATAATTTCTGCAACAAGGAACAGCTACAATGATAAGACGCTCTGCATTCGATCAATATTAAATGTCAGCAACATGGAGACGCACACATCGGTTACTGAACACACTCGTGATCAGTTTACACGGTTAACCAATCATTAATCTACTGAATGAACGTGTCAGATAATGGCTGGGTGTTTTAGAGACCTATGGTACAGCTACAGCACTAACACCTCCATTCCGACCGGTAGAAGCTGGCTTTGGCTTCCACTGATGGACGGCGCCGATGTTCAGAGATCAGACAGAAACCCCGGAGCCAGCGAACGCCACCGAGTTAAAACTCAGCTGTTTCCCAGCTACCTGAATTACCCCTCCTCCTCCTCAAGTGGTGCAAGCAGCCAAAAGAAAGACAAAGTGCCTCTGGGGTACGGGGGGGGTTAGGGTGGGATGAAACAGGAGCTCGGAGGCAGGATATGGTTCATTAAGTCCCCAGTTCTCAGAGGAACCTGCAGGTTTATAGATTGGTTATTTAATCTGAGCTGTACAGCAGGATGAGGAGGCTAAAGCAAAATACTTCCCCTCGTCTCTTCGGATGGACATGCAATGATGCAGCTGACAAAAAAAAAACTTTTCTGGTATTTTCCTTCATCCTCACTCCGTTAAAAGTGCCTGGAAGGATTTCAGAGGGAAGTCCCGATACATGAGTGGCTCATTTGCTGCTGGCTGAGTGGGAAAACCAGACTTGTGTTAGGTTTCTGACCTACGAGGGGTAAGGAAGAGAGGAAATCACGGCGGGACTCCATGAAATGAGCCTCGCCTCCTCCCCTCTCCTCTCAGTTCTCTCCCAGCTTGAGGCGAGCGAACTCGTTGGCCATCTGTAGCGCCTCCTGCAGGCAGAGCGTGTTCTTGCCGGTGGCCTGGGCCGACATGTCTTTGCCGCCTCCTTTGCCGTCCAGCAGGGGGCAGAGCTCCTGAACCCACTCGCTGGCTTTCAGGCCGCGGTTGGCCACGTCCTGCAGGGGAGAGGAGGTGGGAGTCAGACTGGCGGCGCCCAGATGGAGGTGAAAAGCATGAGAGCGAGCGAGCGGACGATACCTGAGGGACTTGGCAGAGGCAGGTGATCTTCCCGGCGTCGGGGTCGACGGTGAAGAGCATGGCGGCGGTCTGAGGGGACTGAGACTTCAGCAGCTTCAGAGATTCGTTCAGAGCCTGGGAGATGGAGGGAAAGAAGGTTACGGAGGGAAAATAGGACGGGGGAGAAGGGAGGACTCGTAGAAAGATGAGATCAGGGTCACGCCTGGTTTGGTCCTCTTGTTATGAAATAATGAGACGAGCCGATAAATGTGTGAAACTGCAGAATTAAAGCAGGTTTCTATCAGCTACAGAGAGCAGCGGAGGTCTGATAAAACCAAGCAGAAATATGAAGCTTATGCTGAAGTGCAAAAAACTGCAGTTCCCCCCTCCTCCACTAGGAGCTGCTGCAAAACGGAGCAATTCCCCAAAGACTCCCATGTTAAAAAGAGCAACTTTACAGCAGAATGAAACATGTTTACAGCCTGGTTCAAAAACCATTTTAGTTTTTAAAGCTCAGCTTTACCTACATGACACCTGTGGGGGGAGGGAAACATTCTGACTCATTCATTTAGATGTTTTTTAATCCTAAAATTCCTCATTAGGGGCATGTCCTTTTGATTGACAGGTGACGGACATCTGGGGAAATGAGGCCAAGAGTAGCACAATCGCGATTTTTAGCCGGCGAGTATGCTCCTTTTAGCTTTGTTAGTTCGTAGCTCAGAGTTTGATGGCTGTCAATCATCCCTCCCCACGCTCACAGCTCCCTCTCAGAGCCTCCTTGTCGGCCATCTTTGGGTTTTCTGGGAGTCAGGGCACTCGTGCCAAGATGGCGACAGTGGAAACCTCCCACCAAGCTTCTGTTCAACTCATCAGAAATCTATGGGTCACCTGGTTTGAAGGTTCATGCGTTTAATTTATTTCATGGATAAAACACAGCGATGTTTAGGTGAAGATGGCTGGATGCCAGCATCCCCTACGTCCGTTAACGTGTAATATTACATTTTACTTTTTTTTCCTACAACAGCCGTTTCCACCAAGTCCAATTATTTATGTCTACTTAATTCTATTCTGTCTTATTTAATTTGCATTTAATTTAATTTATTCTTATTTCATATCTTCTTCTCATACATTTTCCACCAGTGACATGCAGCTGCAGGCAGCTCAGTGGTCACTGGTTGGAGCTTCGGCTGGGAAAAGTTGTGTGAACGGGATTTGCTAGTTTGCATGCTGTCATCATGTATGCTGCAGATTCTGTTGTTGCAGTGCAAACATCAGATATTTAATCTGATCTCATTTACATCTCCCTGGAATTAACAACATGCCTTCTGTGCGCAAGTGTGCCATCGTTTGTTGTTGGTTTTATTTATTTCTTCAATTAATTCCTTTTCAAACCCGTCCTTGTTCCAGTTTAGGGACGGTTACTGGAACCAGTTCACTTTTCAAATCGGAAGCAATTAATTAATTTCACATTTAAGGAAAGAAGCATTAATCAGTCCGACGGAGCGCTGCTGTCTAGCCCAGCGTCATCTTCACCATATTTTTCCTTTTATATCAATCAAATTTCTATCAGTCTGTTCTGTTTTTGGTATTATTACATCATAATTTAATTTCACTGTTTTTCTCTGTCATTCTGTAGCTGCTTCAGTGCTGAAATCTCCCAGCCTGGGATTAATAAAGCCTGTCTCATTCTGATAACATCAGCGTCGACTCTGTCTTCAGTTTGCTGCAGACTGTCTGTCTGACGCTGCTGAAACATCAGATTCTGGGCGGAAGCGCCCAATCAGACGGCACATCATGGTTACAGCAGCAGGAACAGACATGTCCACCGTGGCCACGTTTACATGTTGGTTTTATTACAGATTTAAAGTTGATTCTGATTTAAAGAGATGAAAAATACAAACACGTAATTCCAAATGAAAATGATCATTCCGAAATAAATTTAATTTCCAAGTAAGCGGCTTTTAATTACACTTTTAATTCAGACTTAAATAATAACTATCATGTTAACCTTTATAGCGCTTTGAGTTAATTCCAATTGTTGTTCGAGGCAAACAGGCTCAAGATTTCAATTCTGAATGGGTTCTGTGCACAGGTCCACCATTTCCTCAACTTATGTGAGGTCCTTTGTTTCCTGTCTTTCATTATTGGATGACCTGATTAATCCAGGTGTGTCTGAACACAATAAATAGCAAGAAACCGAGCCGATTATATAATTCAGAATAAGTAAATAACACCATGTAACCGTAGCCAGCAAAGTGCAGCACAGGGAAGCTGAAACCAAAGAAAACAAGAAAAGAACTAATAGATAAGGGATAATTATCTTTTATATACTTTGCTGGAATGATGTTTTACATAATTGTTTATTTTTATAAAAAGAGGAATGATTTGATGATTTTATGTTGTGAGTGTGTGTGTTTTGTATATGATGATAAATGTGTGACCTAATGACCTTTGTTTTGAACTTGTTTTTATCTCATTACATTTGTTTCTATGATGTAAAGCACTTTGAGAGACTTCATGTATGAAAGGTGCTATAGAAATAAAGTTTGATTTGATTATCAGTCCCTTCAATCAGAAACATGAGGGGAGGAGAACATGGCCAGCTGGTTCAGATCTCTCAGGGCTTTTACCTTTGCTGAGGCTCCCGTCTCCATCTCCATTATGAGCAGCGGCTGGTTGGGGTTCTTCTCAATCACGTCCTTCGTCTTCTCCAGGACTCTCTTCTGGATGTCGGCCTTGTAGCTCCGGTCCAGGTCGTCCATGGTTTTCTTCAGGCTCTTTAAGGTTTCCCTCATCTCATCTTTCTGCCACTGAGAGATCAGCGCGGTGCCGATGGACTGCAGAGAGGACGGAGATGTTGGCGCGGCACCGCGGAGCAGCTCTGAAGCCTTTCCAGCACAGGAATGAGACTTACCTCCGTCATATCTGCGATATCTTTCTGTACGTCTTTGTTCGGCAACATCTGCTGCTTGACTTTGTCTCCCAGTGCGGACAGAGACTGGCGCAGGGCATCGGCTTTCCTCTGGGCCTGAAGGAAAACACACCACCATCCAAAGAGGTTTAGTAACAAATTAGAATTACTTCACTACTGTATTTAAGTAGTAGAATATGGTATCTGGAGTTTATTGAAGTATTTTTTTCTACTACTTCCGCTTTTACTCCGCTAGATATTTGGGATAAATGTGATACTTTTACTCAGATGTATTTCTAATGTGCTGTATTGTTACTAGTTACCAGGGGAGACATTAATATTTTCTGTCATCATCCGTTTTTTAAAAAAAGAACCAGAACATGTGACACCGTGGCTTTGACAGATTGCAGTTCACACTCTGACCATGTGGTGGCGAGTGAGCAGCTGTTGTGTTGGAGGCATATGAACGCTGCAGCTGTGCATGCAGCGCTGCAGGTTTTCCTCCTGCTAAAGAGCGCTTGCTGGATCAGAAACTCCTCGTTCCGAGAGTCTTACCAAATCTGATCAAGTTTAAAACAACAAAGCACCAATTCAGCCTCCAGAATATTAACAAAGCCATGAAAAGTCATCTGTCTGAGGTAAAAGTCCTGATCTAGTATCAAAAGCAACTGATTCTAGGATTAACTATGTTCCTCTATGAACAAAAAACAGCTTAAATAGTTGAAAGAAAACTGGTTGTTGAATAAAAAAGAAACGTTTTAAGGTAAATTTAAAAACTGAAACCACATAGGTGCAATCTGTTAACAAAGAGGTGACATTTATCTTTACCTAACTTTCAAACTTTAACATTCATTTGTCACTTATCAGTAGTTTTGAAAGTCAAACATTTTTCGAAGTCCTTTCAAATAATTCTTGTATATTTAAGATTGATTTACAATCTGCTTAAATAAGAATCTCATTTCCCATGTGAACCGTTTTTTCTGCATCGCTTATTAACACGCGTGATGCTGTTTATGTTCGGGTCCCTGCACAGATGCTGCAGCCAGAGAAACGTTGAACGTCTGTCAAGCTAAACATAATCAATATATTCAAAGTTGACTTTTGTCTAAAAAGCTACACAACACATTAGGGCTATTTCTACTTTTACTTGTACTATTGAGTAGAACACTTTAATATAAACTACTTGCAATACTTTAGTACAAAAATGCTGAATACTTTAGTACTTCTATATAAGTATGACACTTCAAGAAAACTTCAATTTCTACTCAAGTAACTTATTTCACTGAGTACTTGTACTTTTGAGTATTAGTCTGCAGTACTTTATAAATGTCTGCCAGCACCATGAGAACCAAAAAGAACAGATTCACCCTTATTATTATTTATTAGAAGCAAACGTTTCACCATCAGCTTGTTTTTCTGTCAGCAGCTTTAAAAGTTGCCCCGACATTTCTCTGCACATGCAGCCGATGTGTGTGTGCTGGGCGTGACGCTGAATGGACTGCATCAGCGAGCGTAGGTGTGTGTGTGTGTGTCCTGACCTTCTGGGCCTCTGTTCCTGTCACAGCGACGATGCGGCGGATGCCCTTAGCGATGGCCTCCTCCGAGACGATGACAAACGGCGCAGCGTGACCAGAGTTCTGCAGATGGCTGCAGATAAAAAACAACAGAATATCACCAACACGACAGCTGCAGGTGGAGAGAAGAGGAGAAAACATAACAGAAACATTCATAAAGAGCTTGTTGTTGCACCTAAAGTCTGAGGCAGTAAAAAGATTTTATTTTGAACATCATTCAGAGGGTCGCCAGGGTTGTGAGGGTTAAACTGAGGGAATGCAATTACATTTATAGTAGGATTCAATCAGAATGAAAATAAAATATACAAATATGTTTGACAGTAAAACAAGAAGTTAAACTAAAATAAATAAAAATACATTAAATCAGACTAAATTGACACTGAATAAATAACACTTACTCCCCATGATTTAATTAATAAACAAAAATAAAGAAAGAAAGTACATTAAATCAGGCTAAAATGATAATGAATTAATAACATTTACTATCATTAATTAATAAATAATATATACATAAATAAGCAAAAAAATAAATAATGATTTTACTTTTAGTTCTTGAAACTGATCTGATAAAAAAGCATCGTTTTATTTTACAATTTGAAGTCTTTATCAGATCCTTAGACTTAATTTGAAAAAAAGAATACTGAGAAAAAAGGCATAAATAATTAACATGTAGAGTAAGTCAGACGCCGAAGGTCTCGTTTGTTTTCTTATGGAGACCAGAGAGGAGAAAGTTAAAATAATCTGCTGCAGATAGATAAACAACAGCAGAACATGAAGATCTGAAGTGATTAATTAACCAAGAGGAGAAACATGATTTACTAAACCCTGAGACAGCAGGAGCCAGTGAGAGCTGCAAGAATAAGAAACAAAAAAGCCTCACACAAACACAACAGCCCACTCTATCCACATGAAACACCCACAGCCATGTTTTCTATGAACAAATATAATCATTTAAATGAAAAAAGTCGCATTTTTTTCTTTATATAATGAACACAAACTGCTTGATTATGTCCTGATAAAACTTTCACATAATGAAGTTACAGCAGGAAATGCAGTCCCCTGCCACAACATAAGCGAAGAAGAGGTTGGCATTAAGGTGAAGTAAAAGTCAGCAGAGTGAGTCTAATTGCTGGACTGAGTTACACTAAATGTTGGAGTCCTCGTCTGTGCAGCGACAGTCATTTCAACATTAAATCGCCCAAATCCAATTAAAGGTTTCCACTTTCTGAACTGCTCCTGGGCAGCTGATACATCTGAAAACCAGCAGCTCCATGCAAACAGCGTTAATGCCGCTACGCTGAACACCTGGATGGACTCGGGACACACCGAGTTGACGGGATGTTCTCCTTAGTTGATGCAAACAAACCTTTGTTGTGTGACAGACAGCTACGGAGCAGCGAGGGTGAATCAGGATGCAGTCACGTTGCAGCGAGCTGAATCTGGCAACATAACGAACAGCACTGCTGTATAATCAGACGCAGACCTTCAGGCACACACCGTCTGAACCCTTTTTTACACATTTTAATGGTTTGTTCCAGAAAATCGACATGTATCGGCCTTCTTACACAAGGGTTATTCAGGAAAAGCTTCATGTCTTTTAAATATCTTTGAACAACTTAATTTTGTTTATTTTAAAAATGTCTGACTCCATTTTGGTGTTGTACAGCAGAGTCATCCACAGTTTCCTATTTAAGGGTAGAGCGCATTTGTAGGCTGCATACGTCAAAGTGGTGCACCAAGTTCTGTTCTGATTCCAAATCTGCACTTCATTCAGCTTAAACGAATGCTACTGTATCCTTTGCGGCCTCTTTTCTCCCGTAACTCATTGTGAACTAAACGATGGGCAGATCCACGGCTCTGATCTTTGACTTTTATGTATTTTGCTTAAATGATGTGTTACACAATTGTATCAGTTAAAGAGACAGTTTATTCTTATGAAAGAGAAGTAGCTTGATGATTTTCTGTTCTGTTGTACGTGCGTTTGCGTGTGTGTGCGTGTGTGTGTGACTGTGTGACTATTTGTGTTGTGTGTATGATGATAAATGTAAAAACTGTTTTTGTTTTTGAACTTGTTTTTATTTCCAACGTTTGATTTTATGGTGTA
>JAVQJG010219199.1:0-15175 GCA_036024015.1 Craterocephalus amniculus
AGTAGAGCAGAGCAGAGCAGAGCAGAGTAGAGTAGAGTAGAGCAGAGTAGAGTAGAGTAGAGCAGAGCAGAGCAGAGTACAGTAGAGTAGAGTAGAGCAGAGCAGAGCAGAGTAGAGTAGAGTAGAGTAGAGCAGAGCAGAGCAGAGTACAGTAGAGTAGAGTAGAGCAGAGTAGAGCAGAGCAGAGTACAGTAGAGTAGAGTAGAGCAGAGCAGAGCAGAGCAGAGTAGAGTAGAGTAGAGTAGAGTAGAGCAGAGCAGAGCAGAGCAGAGCAGAGTAGAGTAGAGTAGAGTAGAGTAGAGTAGAGCAGAGCAGAGCAGAGTAGAGCAGAGCAGAGCAGAGCAGAGTAGAGCAGAGCAGAGCAGAGCAGAGTACAGTAGAGTAGAGTAGAGTAGAGTAGAGCAGAGTAGAGTAGAGTAGATACAAGTACAGTAAAGGGGCACTAGTAAACCAGGACTAGGCCCAAATCTGTACTATTTAAACCGGCTCACTAAAGTCGATTTCCTATGTTTAGTTTGCTGTTTTACAAACTTCTGGATTCTAAGTAAAGCTACATAAAACTGGTGATAAGAAAAACCTAGAAAGGAGTTAAAAACCATAGTGTGAATCTGAAATAGACATCAAAATGCCAAAAAAAAGTTTTATTCAAAATAAGTAATACCAAACAATGTTATTATTTTAAAAGCATAAAACTGCAGTTGAATAAAAAAAACTCTTGGATATTTGCCATGAATATAACACAAAGATGCCCCACACTTCTTTTATTTACACTATTACATTACCTCCTTTAAATTATTGGCCTTAGAAACATCTTTGAAGAGACTTAAACAAACATAAAAGGAGGGTGGTTTAGTACTAGTGGTAGATCACCAGAACACAAGAATGAGCTGACTTTATGTCTGGAATGATAAAGAACCAGCAACCTCCTGATGGTCGACATGACAGTTTGCGCTGCAGATAAAGAACTCAGCACAGCTTAAATGTAACCCCCCCAAAAATATTATTATATAATATCTTTTCTAAAATAATCCCAGGAGTAAATTTTTTAATCATTATTAGAGTCATTATTTCAAAATACTCATTTTTGGGAATTGGCTTGTTCGTACATAACAACGTAATGTTTTCCCAGAGGAAAGAAAAGTGAATGTGCTCCCTCCATTCAACAGCGTCACCATCAACTCTTGGCAAGTACCACAATAAAATGACAAAGAAGTTAGCTAGGAACATTAAATAAATCTGCAAGTTGAATTGAACATGAACTTGGAGAGACATAATACAGAGAAGAAATAGTAAAATTTTTGGAATTGTTGGAATAATCTATAAACATATTCTATTGAAATATTCATGAGTGTGTTTCAGTAACTACAAACTACATTGAAACTGTTTATCTTTTCAGGCACACAATCACATAGAAAACAGTGAGAAAAACCAAACAATACCTTTTATATCTGAAAATCTCCTTTAAATGCTGCTGTGAGAAAGCATCTAATGCAGGTCCTTCTCAAGCAGCAATATTAGCTCTGAAGCAAGGGTGTCCAGCTCAGAGGGCCACAATCCTCCAGGCTTTCGTTGTCTCCTTGGTCTAACACACCTGACTCAAATGAAAGATTTATAGTGCAGAGCGTCATGGGCTGTTGGATCCGCTTAATTTGAATCATGTGCTGAAGCGGGAAACATTGAAAACCTGCAGGACAGTGGCCACCGAGGACTGACTTTGGACACCCCTTCTCCAAAGCATCTTCTGGGGGCTCTAATTATTATTCCGATAGCTGGCTTAGTTTAATAAAGAATAAATTAAAACTTTTGAGTTATGTAAGACAAGTCACTGCAAGTGACTGAGTTTAATCTGGAGCTAGCCCAGTCTGAAACCAGGACTTCATGTGTTTTAAGCTAAATGAAAACACAAACAAGAGAAGAAAAATTACCTCCCTTTATTTTGGAAACTGAACGACTTTCGAAGGATACTAATAGAATGGAGGAAGGAGGAGAGGATGCTGAACAGCTACGCTGCATAGGTATTGACAGGAAACAACAGGATTGTGTGGGTAAGTGATGGTATTAGTTTAGAAGGTGTCAAACAGATACCTAAACTTGTGGTGACTCTTTCTAATTCAATGTTCATGTGTTTTATGACATTGTTGTATGTTCATGTCCTCAGCATACCTTTTATCAAACTCTCTAACAAATGACTCATTCTCCTACAACGGAAACTAACCGACACGGATACCGCTATCTGACAGCTTAGTCATTCAGAAACTAATTAGAAATGTCCTGAACACAAGATTACTTTAAAAGAAAAGGAATGACACATGAAACTTTTTATACTGTACCTCTGGCTCATTACCCAATAAGTGAATAATAAGTATTTGTTCTGAAAAAAAGGAATAAATTAGCTTGTCCTGAGTGTAGAAAGATGAAAATCTCTTCACAACTGCATCTGTGGTGGAAACTTTCTGATTAAAACCTTCAAATCTACAGCTGTGAAAATATGTCCTTCAATGTTTTAATTGTTGTTTGTTAGGTTAAAGCGGGGTGGTTGCTTAAGTTTTGCGGTTACTAACCCACCAACCCACTGTTCCTCTGTTCTTTCTGTTCCCTTGCTCCAGAAAGGACATTTCCTGGCTATACTACAGCAAGATTTTTGTTTTTTTCCACTTTTTCTTCCCTCTGTCACCAAATGCTTGCGCTGGGGAAATCTATACATATTTTTTATACTGAAGTCTTTACCTGAATATATGAAGTAGCCACACTTACTAAAAATAATTTAATCAAGCAGATTTTTCACTTCTTATTTTAGGCGCCACAGCCTTGAAAACATTGAAGCTTAATGAAAATTTAAAAAATGCATTGAAGAAGAATTCAAAATAAGCCTATGGTTAGATACATAAATTCTTCAATCTAAAACAATAACCATGACATATTCTTGCGTAAAAACCCTCTTCCGTAAGAGTGTTCAGATCAGATTAACCTCTTTTCATTTTCTGTACAGTTTAATCCAATTCAGGGTCGCTGGTAGGCTGGAGCCTATCCCGGCAATTATCAGGCAGGTTACAACCTGACCAGGTTACCAGTCCATCGCAGGGCCATCACAGAGAGACAGACAACCCTTATAGGGAGAATTTAGTGGACAGAGGGAAGAACTGCTAACCACCACACCACCATAGCTGTACAGTGGTGTGGTGGTTAGCACCGCTGCCATACAGCAAGAAGATTGCTGGTTGGGGTAGGCTATGAACTGGGAGGGGTTGTTGGTTCGAGCTGGGGAGTGGCCTTTCTCTGTGGAGTTTGCATATTTTTTTTATGTGTATGCTAGGAGTGAGTGTGGCCCTGCGATGGATTGGCGACCTGTCCCGGGTGTACCACTCTTCTCTGATACTTACTGGGATAGATTCCAGCCCTCCTGTGACCCTGAATTAAATTAAGAGGTATAGAAAATGATGAGAGTTCTCTTTACTTTCCTTTTTTTTATATGCCTCTTTTAAAGTTATTTTTACCCAAGTTAAAATACGCTGATCAGGTGGGGAGAAGCATGCAAAAAGCCTCTTTTGCCCTGGCTGTGAGTTTTTGTAGTTGCAGTTTTTTCTAGTTGTGAGCATAACTTATGAAAATAGGCCATTCGCCTGATGACATGAAATGTCCTAACGCAAAGATGGTCTTCAGTTGCATATTACTAGGTACCTGAAAAAGCTAAGTTCTCGGTGTGTGAGTCAGTAAGTCTCCCACAATAACCAGAGAGAGTACATCAGTCAGAGAGGATCTGATGATGGAGCGAGATGAGTCACCGTAGTGTTCATCTGAGTTAAAACTAGAGTACAAATATCAGAGAGTCCTGCTCTTCTCTGTTAGACCTGAACATGGGCTCCAGGTCTGCTTGATTTGTCAACCTATCAGATTCCTTTCAGAGTCTCAGCCTTGTGCAGTATGTGATTGGCTGGGCAATAATTTGAATTACAACAACGTGGATACGAGTGATGATGATGATGATGATGATGACTATTATTATTATTATAATAATAATTATTATTATTATTATAATAACAATAATAATTATTATTATTATTATTATTATATTCTCATCTGCTTGTAAATAAATGATAATAAAGCTTTTAATAAAGAATAAATTAGACAACAGACATGGAACAAATCTGTTGAAAGGGAAAAAGGGATTGTCCAAAGTAGATAATTATTCATTTATTATTGACTCTTTCCACCTTCTCACAGTTAATTTCTGACTCTTGTCCATTTTTTCTTCTTTTTCATAACACTTTCATCTGTTCAGACGCAGGTAGGCAAAACACCTTCATACTATGACTGATCTCAGACACAAAAAGCAAAATGACACTGGATAACTACCTATCAAGTGAAACACCTTCCAACAGTATTAGTCAGATCTTGGTGTCATTTTGAACTATAAGTTTCAGCTCACTGTCTATTTGAGTGTTTTATCATGCACAGTACAATCGGTTGTCTTATTATTTAAATGTGTTGTGTTTAAAGATGTTTTCCTTCTTCAAATACTGTAATTGAAGTAAATTGTCAGCTCAAAGAAATATGCATCAGGGTTATTATTTCACCAGGCGCTTACAGAAATGGTTGTCTGCAGGTGAGGGTAAAAGTTTTACCAGAATCAGAAATTGCCAACTGGAAACACCTTTTGAGGAAACTCAAACCAGTCACAGTGGTCTTTTAAAAGAAAATATTGAGCAAGGTATTTCTGAATTACCTTCTAATGGCTATGTTGTGTTTCACCTTGTTTAACCTAGAGGCAGAAGAAGAGGAAAGTTCTGATGAGTCATGTGTGAAAAAGAAAGAAACTGATGCAAAGACTTTCTTATCAAATTAAGTCTTTAAAAATTTCCATAAACTTAATCAGAAATGCAACTTCAAAAACTATATCAAGATATTTAGATGGAAATTCAGGTAATACCAGTTCATGGTTAGAAATCGTAGTTAAGAGAAACGCATCATAACAATTACAGTAAATCTCACCTTAATCCTTAAACTGACCATTTTATGTCCAAAGATGTTCCTTTGCTAAGTTGCACCAATGGTGACAGCAGTGCAGAGGAGATTAACGAAACACCAGAATAATCATTTTTATCATATGACAACATATATGCACCAGAGCTTTAACTTCTGTGTGTGCATATTATTCTCAATTACAAAATTAGAAGAGTTGGTTAAATATCGCCCTTTTAATTTAAACACTGTGATGCATTATTAGTATCTTGGTCTGTCTAAAAGGCACAAGATTTTAGTATTATAATTTACAACTGAGCTTTTTCAGCAAAAACAAGCCCAAATGTTCTCAGGGGCACCAAAAAGGTAACTATAAACCTTTGTGTAGCCATTTTTATTCTTCTATTTTGTGTGTGGTTTCATAAAATCCTTTGTTTCAAGGTGTGTTGTAAAAAAGTGAAACAATTTTATGAGAACATTTGGACATCACTAATGAGATAGGCAAACTGAAAGCTTGCACATGAGAAATTGAAGTTATGCTTTTGCATGAGAAAGTGAAAAACAAATCTGTTAACGTGTCTATTAACTGTCAGCTGAGGCATGTAAAAAGCATTTATCTTGTTTTTTAAAATGCAACAAAACCAGTTTGTACAGAAAACAAGCCTGTGAACAAAAAACAATTTCCAGTACCTAGAAATTCCGGTTAAACTTTCAATGTAATTTCTGATGTTCATCACCATGATTCTGCACCAGCTCCTGCACACTCACAGGGAAGGTAAACCGATAACAGTTATGTCTGATATGTGCATGGGCCTCTCTAACTGAACAGAGGACAGTGTAAACAGAGACTACTCTATCCTTACACTCCATGCCTCTTGCCAATGCTGGAAACAGATAAGCTGCAGTTCAGATAAGCGTTGCCCTGACAGGAATGTTCTCAAGAGTTTCGATTGCTTCACAGCTACGGGGGTCGCCCCCAGTCAACTGCCACTGACATGCAAATACCATTCAAATACTGATCGCACTGCAACAGGAAATTTGAATACCACGACTTGTTGAGCAATTCCATGGAATTGCACGTGCCTCTTTGGCAGCCACAGATCAGAAAGTTGAGAAATCTGTGCAACGGTTGTTGTGGAGCCCACAGAGAACAGGATTCATGCAGGCTTTCCGGAGCTTAAACGTTTCACTGGGATTTTCCATTTGGCATGTAAGATTCACATCCGCCACTCACATCCAGCCTGCAGCTACCCCTCCTGTCACTGCTGGTGTAACTTAATTGAAGAAGCAGAGAAATTTGTGCAGGAATCAGGCAGCCAGGAGCTGCTCCTCACCCTTCAGTCCTGCCATAAATACCCACTTTACCTCCACCAGATCCGCTATTTCCAACCTCACTGATACTGTATGTTTGTGTGAGTGTTGTAACTTCTGATGAAGAGCTGTCAGCTAGTACCTTTACCTTAACCCAGCAACAGACCAGTGGACAAAGCTCTACCCAATGCTCCTTACTTTAAAAGCCCAAGCATCGGCCCAAGGTTTTGAGTTACTTCCCAGTATTTTGGTCTAAGCCAGATTCACATTTGAAAACTAAAAAGATAAAAAACTTCAAATATACTCACCCAATTGATTGTTATACTGTACATGATCTTCCAGAAGCCACGTGAGAAGAGGAGCAAAGCATGGAAGCTTTCTCTTCTTTGCTACATTAGAATCACTGAAAAAGAAAATGAGATCTTTTCATTTTCTCTTCCAAACACTGAGCAAATAGAAGTTATGAAAGAACCAGTTTGATCCCATTTCTTTAACTTCTTCAGGAAAACATCTGCTGAACCTCCAGTTTGCTTTCTCCTCCAGGGGACACAAAGATTGAAATAATTGCAAATCTGTAAAGGTATCAGTTAGAACTGGAAAATCTACAGGCAACCCCCTCATTCCCAGTATGAAAGATTAAGAAAAACATCTAATAGGCCATTTAACATGACATTTCTTACCTTTGTACATTTTCTTTTAAGTCTTTCATCACAATCCTTTTAAATACCATCCTCAGCACAGCAGATATGCTTCAATTATGGACTACATATGTCAAGTATGTAACTTGTAATTTGAAGATCAGATCCACTCTCCACCAGATGCACCAGAAATTTCAGAGTAAAACATCAGTAGAAGCATAAATTTAGCTGCTATCTCACAAGCTGTTTCAATTACAGTTTTCTGAAAAATAAAATATTTCTAAACTTTTCGCAAAATGCTAGTGTTTCCGTTGAGTGTTTTTTAGAGGATTAGCAGTTTTTTGTAAAATCTTGTCCTTCAGGACTTCATTTTAAGGAAGATGCAGCTTCAAAGTGTTTTATGTTTTGGAGCATTTAGCTGTTGTTTGTTATCAAGTATATTTTTCAGTTTAACAATTTTTAAAAAGATATCCGTCTCCTACCCCGTTCATGCATTCGTGCTGTATTTACTCCAAAAAACTGGTCCCATGACTCCACTACGATGCATCCAAGGAAGTGGAAATGTAGGAAAACTGTTTCCATTGCACTTCTGCAAAATATTTCTATATCAGTAAGTCTGAAAAACCCCTTCATTAAAGCGCCAAAACTTTTTAGCAATATTATAAAGGTTTTTTCAAAATGCAGGTGTTTCCATTACCTGATTTTTATTGTAACATTTTGGTTTTGCACAATAAGAATGCAGCCCAGGGAGAGTGCTGAAGATCTGGTTGTAAAATACGAGACCAGCATGGAATCTTTCAGGTTCATTCATCAGCCACTTTATATTATAATAAAATAAAATATGAAATAAAAATATAATATATAATAAATATAATATAATAAAATTTTAAGTATATCTAAAAAATCTGTTGTGTGATCCAAATGCTTATTTTTAAGCATTATTATTTCATTTGACTTTTAAATAAAGTCAAATGAAGTACCTTAATTTGTCATACAAATCGCTGTTAAGTTTTTAGACATTTATTTTAGTTTATTTTACTCAAATAATCACATAAATGACAGAGATTTTATCAGAGTAATTTAATCTAAAATATTAGAAGAATTTACTAAGCCTTCAAATTATTTCTTAGAGTGTAGGCTCACCTTTTATTATACCAGGTTGGATCCCCTTTTTCCTTCAAAACTGCCTTAATTCTTCATGGCAAAGGTTCAATCAGCTGTTGGAAACAATCCTCAGAGATTTTGCTCCATGATTTTGTTCAACCTCCTTTTCTTCCTCTTTCTGATGCTGAGTGTGATGCAACAAGCCATGTTGACCATGTCTGTGTGCACAAATGAATGACTTCTTGCCATGTGATTTGATGATTAGCTGGTATAACTAATAAAGTGACCGATATCTGGAAATACAGTACACTTTTTAAAGGCTTTGTCTTTTAAAAATTCTCTGTCAAACATGCCAGATCATGCATCCCAGTTCAGACGTAATAGTAAAAAGAGTGTCCTTCTCAAATATCTGAATTTGCACAACACAAAAGCCAATAGTTCACACAGGCCATCTTTACCTTGTGTGAAATATTTGAATATTTATGACCAGAAAATTGATTTGAAATGGTCATAAGCTATGGCGGTGAACAAATAGCCTGCTCATCGCTCTACAACAAAACTTAAGGGATTACCAAAAGTCTCCCAATGGACGCCATAAATGTCAGTCGCAAGTTTTACAACAGTTCATCTTGCCCAATTTCCAGGAAGGAAAGTACAGCGTGTGAAGAACGGTGAAACAAAGTGCAGTGGTTCGCATATGATTTCAAATTTCATGTTTTGTTAGAAAAATGCAAAGATGGCATCAAATGTTCAGATGTGTTTTCTCCATTAGAAGAAGATTAGATTAGAAAGATTAGAGTTGGAGCAGCATGCCGAAGTTCATTAGGTGAATAGTGTAAAATAGAAACTTGTTCAGCAGTCTGACCAATCAGAATTATTCTTTTTAGAAATCATCTCCTCCCAGCAAAAGAGATGAAGGATCCTCGGATTTCTTCTTGGTTTCTGTTCCAACCCAGCATCGGTGATGATATGGAGCAACTGCACCCACATGAATGGAGCTCACTTAATGCTGCAGTTTACTTCTTTAGAAGTTTAATACTCACATCACAACAGCATTTTTCTGTACAACATCACCACCGTAGCATTTCAGCAGCTGCAGATTAGCTGCTAGCTGTCCAAGCAACACAGGAGGGGCTTCAAACTCTCTTTCCAGGGATCCATGACACATGACCTGTTCCTTGATCCATGTGAATCCTGTCTCCTCACACCTTCCAGGGAGGGTGGTCATGTGTGTGAGAGCATTGTGTATTTGGGTCAGCTTCTAATGTCACTGTCAAATAGATTTTTGTGATATTAGAGCTGAAATCCTGTCACCCCCTGCTAACTTTTCCAGGGCTGGAAAAACCTCTTTCCAGGGATCTATGAAACCACAAAATCAGACGAAACCTTTGACAAGATGCCATTTACACATACTCAGTAACAGAAGTGCTGATTAAATAGAAGTGGATTACATATAATATATATAAATATTATAAATTATATAAATATACCCACCAGGTATTCATACTGGAGGCAATACAAACACACTGATGTTGCTGTTGTAGGTATTTCTGATTGGACAGCAGCATGAACGAGGAGAGCAATTTTGGAAGATGACAACATTTTCACACAGATAACCAGTGAATTTTTCATGATAATAATTTTGTCCATTATTTGTTTACAGTCCCCTGAGGGACACATATCTCTGACTAGCAGTTTCTGATTAGTCTCTTAGTGGCGCTTTTGGTTATATTTCAGTTTCATTTTGTGCCGATGGTTCACCTTCTTTCTTTCATGTCACTGTGTTGAGGAATATTTGATCGTTTAGGCTGTTTCTGCAACATGGGTGCTGCAAGATGTTCAACTTGTCTTCACTTGTTGGGATTTATCTTGTCTTTTGCAACATGCGTTAAATGAACTGTCAAACTCCAGCATGTTAGATTGGATTGCTAGGACTCATTAATAAAACATCATCTTTAACCCGGTAACATCAGACCTCCATGTAACAGTACTCAGCTGCTCTGAATGCATTAATGTCTGATCCTGTTTTAGTAGGACGATAACTCTAAACCTCTCACACACTGGATAAAAAGTTAATATTTGGTCAAGTTGTACATGAATTATCTCGAAAATATGTAATTAACAGTAATTCCCTGAATTATAATCAAGTGGAAATGCTTGCAAACTGACTTGCCACATGCTTGCCCATTAAACCTTTCGCTCAACTGAGCCAAGTTCTGACACTCAGGGTTTCTGTTTGGATGGGCTTGCAGCCAGGGAACACACACACACACACACACACATACCTTATAGACAGTGAACTGTTGCTTAACAGGCTGTAACAGGAAAGCCTCTGAGCTCAGCAATGGGACATATGACCCTTCAACCCCAAAGGGAATGAACAGATCATCTAAGATAGAAATCTGGATGAGCAAAAAGGAAAGGAGATGAGTCAAGAGAAAAGGGAATTTTAGGGAGGGAAGGAATTTAGAAAAACACAAAAAAAGAGAGAGAAAAAATAAATGAAAGCAGGGGAGAGGTTTACAGTGATAAAACACTAAGCCAATAACAAAAGGAGAACGGGAGAGAAAACATCTTCATCTTGTTGCCAAGAACTGGTTCATTTACTCAGGAAGTCAATCAGCCAGTTTTTCCCAGCACATGAGCGTGTGTCGGCTTATCAGAGCTGTAAGGTTCAGTTCCTCAATGACAAAATGCCAATGTCGATCAGTGGACAGGGGTCAAAGAGCAGCAGCTACACAAAAGTCCCTGTAACCTCAGAGTGACTCTGTGAGGGAGAGGAGAGTCTGAGAGGATGAGAATCAAGAAGTGTGAAGAATCCAACTTGAGCCCCTGACATGCCCCAGCAGTTAAACTTCTATTAACTTTGTGTAACAATGAACATCCTTTCAAATGCATCCAGCCTGACCCACTATTATTTGGATCTATACCCCCACCTTCAGAAGGAAAGGGACTCTTGTTTTCACCACATATTATAAGACTCAACTTAACCCTTTAAGGCCCTCCTCCGCCATTTGGCAGAGCAAATGTTTCAGTGACTTCATTGAATTTTATTTGTTGCTTGTGGAAATGAAGCTGCACGAGTCATCGCTACTCCTTGAATTAGGCATTAGGATGAATTAGGATTATTTCATTTCTCTCTCATTACTGTTTCAAATGTTGACCATTTTGCTGTTCTTACTATACTACTGGTTTCTCATATGTTTCTTAAAAACAGAGATTAATATCACTACTAGCCAAAGGAAAATAAAAAAAACACTAAGAGACATTTCTGCTCTGCTTTTTTCTCTCTGCAATTTTTCTTATTTACTGTTTAATTTATTAAATGCATTATTTAAGGTTAACAATATTTTTTTGGGATCAAGTTGAGCTCAACACATAAGAAATCTTCATGAAAATGTGTTTTATGGCCACTTAACAATAAATTAAGTGTTTCAGGCAGGTCAGTGCTTTGAACTTAATAGAATAACATTCTGGTGTGTTAATTTGGTTTTTGAACTTTGCAGAAGCTTTAAATACATGTAATGCAACACACATAACATGCATTCATGCACAGTGTATAGGACATGCTAGTGATGTGTTATGTGCAAAAGATGTGTCTCAGAGGGCCGATGCTTTGTAATGAGTCAGAAAATACGGCTCCCAGCAGTTTTTTTTTTTAATATTAAGCTCTCAGTCTCTTTGTAGTGAACGGGAAGAACAATTCCTGTCTAAAAGAGCCAGATCTTTAAAAGGATCGGGACTTTAATTTGATGGGCACACCATGTGGTCAATCCCCTAGGAGGAAAGAATAAGATAATGCCACTATGTACAAAAGACTGGGGAGTGTAGTGACACAGAGCTGGAAGCAAGATTTAAATTGTCGTCCGTATCGTCCTCTTCCGCTTATCCGGGGTCGGGTCGGGGGGGCAGCAGCCTAAGCAGGGAAACCCAGACTTCCCTCTCCACGACCACCTCAGCCAACTCATCCGGGGGGATCCCGAGGCGCTCCCAGGCCAGCCGAGAGATATAATCCCTCCACCGGGTCCTGGGTCTACCCCGCGACCTCCTCCCGGTTTAAATTGTGTCCGGAAAAAATGAAGAAATACACACATTTTAAGTATCATAATATTCTGACATAAATAAGGCTCATATGTTAAAAAATATATTTAAAAAATGTGTCAAAATTGTGCCAATTCACATTAAAGTCCTCAAGTCACAGTAACAGATACAGTCCAATTCGGTAGGGAGTTTAAAAAGCTAACTGGCACGTCTTTCCAAAAGAAAGTTTACATAAGTTTATATGTAAAGATATCCTGATCATGATCCAACACGACCATCAGGACGCAGTGCAGGAACCTGCCGAACACCCTGAAGGACAATCATCACAGCAGCGACCCTGCAGACTGGGCAGGATCCCAATGAAAGGGTTTAAAGGAAGATATGACTTCTGCCATTTCTTATCTAAACTCCACACTAAACACACATGCAGACAGACTGTTTGCCTTCTGCATTGCTTACATGCATGTTTCAGTTAGTCTTCAGAGAGCTTTCGATTGTTTAACCCAGACGGATCAAAGAGAGCAGCATCAACAGGAACCGCAGGGGCAGCGTGACTCAATGCAGCGGACGTGTGACCAGTGGAAGGAATGAATACAAGAAGCTGCAACAGATTTAATGGCTGCACAGACCTTTGCTCAAACACACTAGTCAAGAATTTGTGTGGTTGGATTAATTTCTTCCTCAGACTGATCTGTGGTGGACTTCAACAAGAAAAAAGTCCCTGATGTGTGTTCAGTGGAATGTAAATCTCTACAGTTACATGATGTTTTTCAATTCAGAATTAATTGGGTTTTTGATTGGCTATGGGGTGGAAGTGATGTATATAGGTCTGCTGGAAGTTTAAAAAACAGGATACTTGTTGACTCTTAGGTGAACAGACTCTGTTTACATCTGTTTGCTTCTGGAATGAAGGCATACATGAGGAATTATCTAACTGGGAATTACAAGCGGAATAAACAAGTCGCCTAATCAAGTTTAATTCAGATTCACCACATTCATTTGGAATTAAGTGTTTACATGGTCATTTTTTATTTCTTTAAAATTGAAGTAATTTGGATTTTGAATTACAGCAGAATTCCCAAACTAACATAAACATGGCCAATGTGTGTAAAACAAAAGAAGAAATACTGTCAAAGTAAACGTGCGGTCAACGAAGCTGGAGGAGCTTTACAGTAAATATACAGTAGCTACTGTAGCTACAGCCCATTACACTTATTATTCCTACATCATTACCAAGATGTAAAAGAAATGACTTTTCTTTAGGGACTTCTTTTGGAGACTTTTCGGTAAATGATTACTTTGCTAAAGATGTAGTCAATGGTTCCCAACCTTTCTTCCCTCAGGACCCCATTCACTTAGACACTAAAATGCCATGGACCCCTGTCCCACCCTGTGCTGAAACCATCTTGCTTTTAAAAGTGAGATTCTCACCTTCAGTCCTGTAATCTGGCTTAGTGTAGCATCATATACATAGCCTTACTTTTTTCTTAAAAGTCAGTACAAAGATTTTACATTAATCACGATGTCGAATGGTCAAAGTCTAAGGACCATGGAGGGGGTCCCGGACCCCAGGTTGGGAAACACTGAGCTAGTTTATATATTACAGATGGCTGTCAGCATCTGGGGATGCTACAAAGGATCACCTTAGAGAATAAAATGGAAAACACAACAAAACATTTTTGGCTATTCTATGATGGAAAACAATCAGCTTCAAGATTTTAAGCCAATTGTAATTTATTCTTTTTCATGAATACTGAAATGTTTTTCCTTCTTCTACAGCAGCAAAAACACATTGCTCCTGATCATTAAGCATATGTAAAGAATTAATATGTTCTTCAAAACGGGCAAAAGCTACTTTTATTTGTTTTAAAAGAAATTAAACAACAGGCAGACATAGTAGTAGCAGCAGTATTTTTTCCTACTAAACAAGCCTATGAAGAGCAGTGAAAATGTTCTCTAATCTTTAATCTAAATACATGAGATCTGCCACCCTGCCAGCTCTGTGCATCGGAAGCATCCACTGCACACAGATGTTATCTGCTTAGATTGTTCAGACTGACTTCCACTGTGGTCAGACCAGCTCCAGCTCCTTGATGTACAAAACAAACAAACCAAAGAGATCAACTTTCACTGTCTACCTTTCCAGACCACATGATGCAGCAAAACTTCCTGGAGCTGTTCGGATGCATCTGACCTCATCCCTTGATTCACCTCCAAAAGAATACTCGCTGAGCCAGAGCCGGTTTTTAACCTCTGTCCTCTCAGTCTCGAGTCAATAAGCCACACAAAACATTTCCCTGCGGCGGTTTAGTCTGATCAGCAGTCTGTTACACATGTGTGTGTGTGTGTGTGTGTGTGTGTGCGCATGTGTGTGTGTAACCAGCCATTTAACAGGCCATTTCCACAGGGCGGATGTATTTACATACATGGCCTCTGTAAAGCAAACACACTCTGTCACACAGCGGTTAGTTCTCTCTAATGGCTCACAGGCTAACAGCGATGATGAAACATTGAAATCATTTACATGATAATTGTGTTTAGTCTGCAACATTTCTGTTTTGCATACACACACACACACATACACACAGCTTTTGGCTATACTACAGAGGAGAGAGCCCTTGTACAGTTGGAACTTGACCTGTGATAAAGTCAGCATGCTCACAGTAGTTGGTGCTGACTCCTACATCCCCCACCTGAAGTGTGGAAATGAGACAGATTTGTGCTTTCATGTTGCTTTCATCATACAGTGCTGTGAAAAAGGTTTTGCCCCCTTACTAATTTTTTTATGTTTTTCAACTTTATCACACTTAAAGGAGAAGTCCACTTTTTTGCAAGTGGGGCCTTAATTGTGATGTAAACTGAAGTGTACTGGACACCTACGGTACTTTTTGGAGATTTGGATCATTACGTGAGATATTTGTTTCAAACGGCAAACACCAAAACGCTGTACATGGAACAGTATTGGGCGTGCGTTTGTGATACTAAATCAGTTAAAAATCAGTAATTTGTTAAAATGTCTGTGTA
This sequence comes from Craterocephalus amniculus, assembly GCA_036024015.1. Lineage (NCBI taxonomy): Eukaryota > Metazoa > Chordata > Actinopteri > Atheriniformes > Atherinidae > Craterocephalus > Craterocephalus amniculus. The sequence continues at coordinate 15,078 of JAVQJG010219199.1, forward strand.
AATACCGTAGTATTCATTCCGTCCCAGTGCCTTTTTGAATTTTTACGCTCCTGGGCTGAGATTAAAACGCTATTTTTTACAGCGTCGGGGGCGTGACG
>JAVQJG010219208.1:0-21457 GCA_036024015.1 Craterocephalus amniculus
AAACCATAAAACACTAAAACAGAGATCAGAATCTCATGCCGTGTTGAAAGCCAAGGAATAAAAATGTCATATCTCATGAAGGATTGTACTTTTTCATTATCAGTAATTGTATCATTTGCCTTTTAAACACCATTTTATTGTTGGAGTTCAGTCCATTTGTGTTATAACTTGCTTACTTTTAAATCAGTTAAAAATATTGTTTATATTGTTGTTCATGGACATCAGCGAATATTAAATGAGTGATAAGATCTGTAAAGGTATGTTAGAACTGACAAATTGTTAGAAAAAAAGAGCATTAGAAATCTTATAACCACAATAAAAAGGATGCGAAACTTTCTACATGGCTTATATTCTGAAGATTTTGAATAGGTTAACTTCAGTGACAGCAGGAACCCAAGAATCAAGCTAACGTGGTGAAATAAAAAACAAACAGTAGCCAACATGAAATCTTTAAGCATACATAGGTTATAGTTGACTCATGATGCTTCACAAGCTCAGGCATGTGGAGGTGTATCCTAAATTCCTGGGGCGAAGTAAAAACAGTTGAGATAAAGGTACGTTAGAAATTAAATGTAAAAGGCAAGGTACAAACAAGAAGGTTGTAATGCTTTGTAATGAGCTAATATTAGCTGCAGACTTTAACAAAGTAAAAAGTAGCAGGTGAAAGTGGCCCTAGCCAAAGGTAATAGAAGAGCATTTCTTACAAAATTACCTCATATTCTCCAATAAACTGCAGAGTTTAAACCCTTCAACAGGCTGATAAACCTGCTATTCAGCCCAAAGAGGAATAGTAGCAAACCTTTCATCCACACATTTCTGATCCACACATTTTCCTTTGAGCTGAGTTTTTTTTAAACATGGCTCAAATACATTTGCAGGTGACAGAGAGCTATGGAGCAACAGGAAAACGCCAAACCTGGAACCGAAAGGCAAACACATTCAAACATGCCTCTGCATGCAACCTGCAGACACCATCAGAGGTCAGAGGGAGAATTATCATTGTTGCAAAATGTTGCAATGATGATAACATCACAGGAAGTTAACTCATACACCCCACATTCAAACACATGCAGGATTATGGATATGGTCAGGGTCAGTGGACAAGACTGTACTGGTAGCAGCTTGACTTTAATAAATGTTGCTGCAGAACACTTACTGGGCTTTTTCCGTTTTACCAGTAGGTGGCAGGAAGACACCAGCTGCTGCTGCAGAAATCACCCTGACTAACTGGCTTAACAGAAACATCAACTGGTTACTCAGAGGCAGATAATTATAAACAGAAAAGGCATGATTATAAAACTCTAAGTAGGGAGTGCTACCACAGAAACTCGGTCTGGTGAAAAAAAGAAACAGAAAAAATGTTTTCAAACATTTTAAGTGATTAATGATTACATATGATGTTGTTCCTCCTAATGAGCCAGTGACAGAAAAAAAATCCAAATGGTTAGCAATACAAAAGTAAGTAAATATTTATTTGTTTAATTTTATTTCTGAAGTCAACATGTGACCTGAAGCCTGTGAGTGTGTAAAATATCAGAGAAATACGTATATACAGTGGAAATTTAGTAGACCACCGTGTTTTCTTAAATTTCTCATGTATTTTATTAAGCACTAACGTCTGTGGATCATTTGACAAAAACAGAGAAAAAGAAAACACTGAATGAGTATGAACACAATTTTTAGCAATACAATGTAAAGGCTTTTTATATAAAACTGCTGCGTTTTAGGTTAATTTTCAAGATAACTATAACAAATGGCTGGAGATGAGCTCTTCAATTTAACTCTTATGATCAATGTTTGTTGTTATCATTATGTTTGTAAAAAACATACACCTTTAGTTGCACCATGTATTTAAAATAGACAATAAAAATGAGAAAACAAGGGTGTTCTAATAATTTTTCCATGACTGTATTTGAGCTGCTTGAAGACGACAAAAAGAAAAGGAAAAAACTGAAAAAAAGAAAAATCTGTTTTTGGGACATTTTAAACACAGCTGTAATTTTAGTTTTAATCCTGGACAAGCATGCAGACATAATGAACAGGCTTTAAAGACTATTTCCTTTTAAAAAAAAACATTTTTTAGTCTGAATTTATGTTAAAAGGGGTCAGAAATAATAAATGTCATGCAGCAAGGGGCCCTTGGGTGGGTTTTGGATTTGGAACAGATAAAATGAGTAGCCGAAGCCTTTGTAGATGTGACGGCTGGAAATAATTTATACCTTATCCCTACATTACAATGTTATTACCACTTTATGTGTAAGTCAGATACTTTATTTCTGTATTTTTATAAAAGAAAAAACAAAACAAAAATGGGGCTCTTGTAATGGGATCACTTCATTTATTTACTTTTTTTTTTACAAAATTCCTATCCAGGACCCGGGCAGCTCACTGTTCTGTTTTTGAGTGTGTATAGACATACTAACAATGTTTTCATCAAACTATGATATTTCTTTCCCTAACTGAGTAAACCTAAATGAAATCGATTTCAACCATCCATTTTCCATACCAACAAATGGATGGATCCTGCCGTGGGGGCAGTGTGCACCCTGACAGGTCACCGGTTCATCACAAGGCAAACAGAGAAACAAAAAGCTGCCCACAATCTCTTCTAGGGAGAATTTAGATACAGTCAATTAACCTAACATGCATGGTTTTGGCCAGTAAGAGGAACCCTCGTGTGCATGTGGAAAGCATGAAAACTCCACACAGAAAGAGTGGAGACAAAGTTTGAGCCACTTTCTGTGAAAGAACAGCGCTAACCACAGCGCAGCCTCATTTATTTAATATATGATTTCATGTCTTTTTTCATTTCATTTCTTTTTCATTTCTTTTTTTCTGTCAATGATTAAACCATAGTTTCTGATGGTGAGCTTCGTAAACTTTTAAACAGACATACAGCAAATTAAAACTTTCCTGTTGCTGTACAAGTCATTCAACTTAGTTGAGCTCAAATAATGCGTTTCAAGTCAAAAAAAGTTTACACATTGAATGACATCACTAAAGTTTCTGCATTGTTCTCATGAACAGAAACATCTGATGATCCCAGATTTGTGTTGTGGCAAACACCAGTCAAGTCGTGTTAGATTCTTATTGTTCCTGGTCATTGTGCAGGCCTGACAACAGCCAAACACTAACGGGAAAAATCTATCATCTGAACCTGCTTTATTTTCATTTCCATTTGAAATTGTTCAAATTATTGGTCAAGAAATTTAGTTTTTAAACTAAAAAGGTCAACAATTCCTCTGTGTGTGTGTGTGTTTGTGTGTGTATATATCCCTTGAGTTCTGACACTACTTCAATTACACGGTGGCCTTTTGTGCCTGGGGTGGGGTTGTGTGTGTGTGTGTATCTGTGAAGCCAGACGATGTGCTCCAGGACACCCACTTCGCTGCCGCCTTGTGCCCTCTGGTCCTGCCCTGGGCTGCCCACAGGATGTTGGCCGCTTTGATGCCCTCATCCACACACACACACACACGCACACACACACACACACACACACACACACACACACACACACACACACTCATAAGCAGTACACAAGATAGCCAGCAAACTCCTGAGAAGGCCCTCTAATAGTTTTAAAGTTTATAGTAAGATCCAGTGCGCCAGCTCTTCTTGAGTGCTGACTCCACCGCCCAGAGAAATGCTGACAGCTACATGATGCAACTTCAGCTGGTCTTAACATGTTTTTGATGAGACATTTTTCTTAGTTTCCACGTGCAATACCCAGCTGAAAGTAGCTTTAAAATACCATAAAGTCTACAGGTGCACTATCTACACCAGCTGTAATAGATGTGTGTGTGTGTGTGTGTGTGTGTGTGTGTGTGTGTGTGTGTGTGAGCATGAAGTGTTGTGGGTTTGGCACTAGCCCCGTCTCCTCAAACAGGCTTTATCTTATGCTCCTTGAAACCTGAAATATGTGGAGCATGCATCTTCTACACAAAGATAGTTTACCGTTTTGATAAGTACACAGTGTACACAGGCTTTACTTCCTGTCAGTATTAACGTAAACAGTTAGACATGGCTTTTATGTGAAACCAATGAAAATATAAAGAAATAAAGGACAAAAAAGCAGAAACAGGACTTATCAGATTTGATTATATTCAGAGTAAAACCAGAGGAGAAAAACAGCTTTCTATCATTTGGGTAATCCACCACCCAAACCGATCTCTCATTAAGGCCCTTTTTGGTGGTTGAAAACGTGATAATATAAGAATGTACAGTACAGTTGTCTGTGTATAAAAGGTGCCACTCACTTTTTAAACGATGAATTAACTACACACTTTCCGGGGAACTGAGCTGCAGTGAGTGGTAAACAAATGTTAGATGTCTGACTTTAACTGTACAAACACAAGGAAATCAATGCACATTATTGCAATCTGTTTCTTTTATTTTCAAAAGAATTTAAACTTTGAGGCCTGAAAATTGAGCTGAAACCTATCTAATCTAAACTACTCCCAGCTGTTTGCATTAAAGTTGCATTACTTGGAGCATGTTTTTTCTCCGTTTTGCTTTTGAGGGATTCGCATAGCGGAATTGTTCCCATTGTTGTCTTCGTTAGACGTATTGAGCCTGCTATGCCTTCCCCAGGGTCATATAGCCAGCTGCAGACATCTGCAGATGGAGCAGTGATAACATATAGTGCAACATGTAAACATCCTCTCCTCCCTGTCTGTATGACACAGGAAAACCCGTGCACCATCACCACTGCCAGCTTCTTGTTATGGCGTCATCAGGCAGCACAATAGGTCTGTGTTTCTCGAGTATTTTTTTGTCATGATCCTTATCTTTTCGTGATCGTGATCTGACCCAGATCTTGTTAAGTTTTAGTAATTGGATTACATCATTATTTTTATTGATGCTCGGAAGGCACAACTTTCGCATATTTTCATCAAAGTTGACCATCTGAGACCTTTTAAACCAGGGATCACTGCAGGATCTTGAGCTTGCCCTTTTATCTATAGCACAGCTGTCATTATAAGACCTTTCCAATGCACCTTTTTTTCATTTTCACATTTTCTTCATTCTTTCTTGCGTCTCTTACTAAATATCTGCCACTGTCAAAACCTCAGGACAAATCTATCCTGTGCTTTTAGACACATGAGGAAAGTAGGTTGCATTTGTTGACATGTGAATCAAAATTTCTCAAAAGCACACAGACACACATACCCTTCAGTCACGCCCCACCCAGGGTGTCTGCACAGTTCCGGGCCGTGGGGCAATTAGCAGTAATAGCAGGAAGCTAGTTAGTGTTATCTGCTGCCATGGCGGCCTCCACTGGCACTGACAGACCCTGGACCGGTCACGTAGAGACACAGACACGGAGCCTGAAAGGGAGGAGAAGGAGGAGGTGGGATGGTAAGAAAGCCCTCCGGCAAATGGCCTGAGAGGACATCTATGTTATACATCTGCTGGGCTCCATTTTACGAGACAAATTAGATTTAAGAAAACTAGGAAGCATTGTAGAACACAATTTACAGCCTAATTACACAAACATTAGAGAATCACTTGTTTAACGGGACAATAACAGCTTATCAAAACAGAACAAAACATTCCTTAAATTCCTTTTTTCACATGACTGAAATGATGAAAATGTCCTGAAGATCTGATCTGAGCCTCATTCTGCTTTTTTGTGTGAGCGCTGCTCAATGCGTCACTTGAAATGCCTCTTCATTGTTTCAGCAGCACGTTTCTCTTCCTGCATGCACGTACCTGGGAGTGGCTGGGTGTGTTTTAAAGTGCGACAGGGATTACAGTAGGAGAAGCTCTCAAAAGCGTAAGAGTAAGTGGTCAGGGAGGCCCAAAAAAGACTAAACACAATAAACAAGAGAAATCCCTCAATGAGGCTCAGACTCAACAACAGTCACGTAGGTTTTTACGAGCTCCAGGTCACATCATCAGACTGGCAGACGCTCAGAGCTGGCAGGATTTATAGTGATTGTATTTCTGTGATGCTATTGTACAACTTGTCAACATGTCTTCAAAAACTGAATTGTAATAAAAAAATTTAAAGAATCCTAGACCTCAGGAATTCCTGGACCTCAGAATTATTGTTCATTAAAAATCTTTAAAACATCAACCCAAGTGCTTTTGTTGTTTATCTGGTGTGTAACTGATGACATGTGAACTGATTCAAATACAGAATTAGTGTGATCAAAGTCCATTTTCACTGTGTTAGCAGGCAAGCAATGAGGCATCGACAGAGAAAGATTTTTTATCGTAAAATAAATATTTCTCAAATATTTCCCAGGTCATTGTGGTAAAGATTAAATGTAAAACAGAAAAGTTAGAGAAAGATTTGTACAACAACACATGCAGAAAGTTGTTAGGAAAAAACCAAAGACACAAAGCAAATAAAATATACTTTTTATGAAATAAGATAAGTCATTGCTACCATCACAAATTAACCAATCAGATCGCAGATCAACTTATCTTGTTGGTACATCATACTCATCCTGCAACCATTCAATAGACGCACACATTTTCAATCAATCAATCAATCAATCAATCAATCAATCAATCAATCAATCAATCAATCAATCAATCAATCAATCAATCAATCAATCAATCAATCAATCAAACTTTATTTATAAAGCATTTTGTACAAACAAATTTCATTGCAAAGTGCTTTACATTACATTGAATTTTATTAAAAGAACAATTATATTTGGAGGAATGAATGAATAAATGGAATGCATAATGTAATATATTCTAATGACACCATGAGTTACATATTTTTGTTGTCCGCTGTAAGGCTCAAAATGGATTTTTTTTTTTAACCTTTGTTATCATCAGCATATTTGTTATACAGAATTAATCGCCAGTGTGAATGGGATTTAAAATGCTAAGTCAATAATCAATGTTCTGATTGCTAATGCATATCTTGAAAGTCAGTCTTGAAGGGGAACTTCTGTTTGAAGTTTCAGCTATCACTCTCCATGCCCACTTTCTGCAAAAACCACAAAGCAAATTTCCAACCAGCAAGTGGTGACAAAGACCATTATGATTGTGTGTAAGAATTCCCTTATGTGTCTGATACAGCTGTGAGTAAATGATTAGAAGTTCAAATGAATTTACTATAGCAAGATACAAAAACCTTTTAATCCATAAATATGTGTAAATTATTGATAGTGAAGTTTGGGATTAGGTTTATCATTGCTTTAAGTTGCTGACCCATGGGTAAGTTAGCGTTGTTGTAGAGAAAAAATCTTTAGTGCGTTCTGTAGTTTTTACTCATCTGAGACATAAAATATGTGTATCATGTGCCTCATGTTTTGCATCTCTGTGTCACTCACTGAGTAGCAGTTTATCTATTTTAATGTGCTACTGCCGGAGCAAATTTATTGTGTGAAGTGGTCTATGTTATCTGAGGAGACCTGATAAGTTTATTGTGTTGTGTGAGCATGAGTTTGATAAAGAAAGCGAGTTACCGTATGTGTTTATGTGTAACTCTTCGCTTTTCCCTTCATCATCTCCCTGAGGCTGCAGCTCAACAAAAGAAAAGGCCTCTGTCAACAGCAGAGGCCGAGATAAGCCAACTAACGGCTTACAGTAATGCTGCATGGTTACGTGCAAGTTTGCCTTCATTTTGTCACTGACCCATAAAACTGCATATCCTAACTAAATTTAACTTCCACTGAAAAACAGTTTCTGTTTCTGTACTTTTGCTATCATTACAATTATAGTCCAGTAACTTTCCCAGTAAAAATTCCAGCGTATTTTATTTCATGTTGTTTATTGTCACTCTTTCAGAGCTCAATGAGAGGTTGCTTGTGTTTAGAGGAAAACATCCTAGGCGGAAATTTTTGTCAAATTCGAGCTTCTGGCAAAGCGCTTGCAGCCTATGGCAGTGTTTGGACGTGATTTCATTTACTCATGTGATGGCATGCAAAATAAACCACAAGTCAAATAAACAGGACTCCATTCTGGTGACTATTCTATTTGTATTTGTTTTTAGTTGGGTTTGTGGGTCAACATCTTCGCCCTCAGTCCAGAATTTTTATTGTTGATTTAAACTGTAACTCCTGGCCAGGACTCCCTTGAAAAAGTGGTTTTTCATTTCAATGGGATTTTCCTGGTTAAATAAAGGTTAAGAATGTCATTGATGACTGGGACTGCAACCCATTGTAAATTAAATATACAACTTATGCTATTTATTATCAAATATATTTGACTCCAGATGTAATTTCATGTCTAGGTAGGGAAAACATTTGTCTGGGAGGATTTAGACAACATGCAAATGAGGAAGGAGAGAAAGTTTGCTCAGTTAGGCCCAGACTGAGGTCATTTCAGCAGAGAGACATATCAGACTGAGTTTAGCCTAAATAAGACAAAAGAAGCTATATGTTTGGAAGTTACCCTGCATAGCTACAGAAAATTGTTGATTAGTTTACGCTCCTACGCACTGCTGTGCGCAAGCTTATTTTAGATGAGCTGCCTGCACAGTGGCCGCCATCTGTCTTCCTCCTATTGTTGTGGCTGATTGTATTTTAAATGTTAGTGGCATACAGTGACAGTTCCAGCAATAATCGCACTGTATCACACAAACTGGCTTCAGATGAAAGACTGACAATGAATTGAGTGAGCGAGCAAAAATACTTCCCTTACTAATGCTAGTGCCAACATTTCTACTAGAAAGGAGGCCAGACATTACATCTTCAAATCATGGGAAAAACAAAACAAAAATGACCAGCAGAAATCCTGTCTGCAGATTTATTTTTACTTTATTGTTACTTTTACTTGTTTTTTTCGGGAGCAGACCAAACATACTTGAATCTTTAAGTTAGGGGGGGAAATCCAAGCTTACAATAAAAAAAACACCTTTATTTGGTCAAGTCATCAAGAATATAAACTTCAGTGACCCGATGTTACAAATTTGTGGTTAAATGATGTCCTCCCAACTATTTCAAAGTACTTTATTCTCATCTCCAGGTGAATCTCCCAGAGACGGTCTGGATGTTCAGATTAAAGATGTGGTCAGAGACTTAATGGCGACGTCATGATTGTTAGACTGCAGAACTGTTTGGAGAAGGACATATATATATACATATATATACATATATATTTACATATATATATAATACTTTTCCCAAAGCTAGCTATTGATAAAACCAATGATGAGTCTGCACTAATAACTCAGTGGGTGACTAGTGGAGGCTTATCATTAAGTGTACTTGAAAAAGGTTATTTTAGCACACATTTTATTTACAATTGCATCTGAACAAATCAGAAGATTTCTGGAGCAGTGTTGTTCAAGCAGAGAAGACCAAAGTAGATTGATGCTTGACTAGTTCACAGCTGCACACCTTTGAGAGATCCTAATACAACTTGTCTTCAACACATCATGAGCTCAGTAATCAGTTCTCTATGTCATCTCATACAGTAACCAATGTTCAACTGATGACTGTTGTTTAATGACAAGTTCACAAAGGCATTTCGGGGAACATGCTCCAAACAATCCTCCAAACAATGTAAAATAGTTGAGGGACAGCTTAAAGTTTATTTTCAATGCTGGTGTGGCCTTTTTTGAAATGTAAGATTTTAAATAATGGTAGGGCTGAAAGGAAGTGTGTGAAAAAGTAAAACAGATAAGTTGAACCTATCCAGTTATGCTTGAGCATGAACTTTTTGATTTTGGCATACCTGCATTTTCAACACCTAATTCAGGATGAAGGCTGTCTTTGAATGTGACATAGACTCATGGTGCAGTATTTAAAGGAGAACTTCACTTTTTTTAACCTGGGGTCTGTTTTCATCTCTCCTCTCATACATGTCAGTGATGGGGAAATAAGCGTTCAAGACCGCTCCAGTAGAGTAGAGTACTTCAGTGTGGGGGAAAAAGCGTTTTTAGGGCGAACTTAGAAGGTGAGCAAATGCCCGATACTTACCATCAGCTATGCTGCTAACTGCCCGCCCAGCTACATACTGGAGTGATCTTGAACGCTCATTTCCCAATCACTTACATGTATGAGAGAAGAGATGAAAACAGAGCCCAGGTTTAAAAAAAGCGAAGATCTGCTTTAAGTCACACTTTGCTCCCAGATGAGCAGTGTATTAGAAAAAAAGGTACAGTAGTGCACATCTCCTCAGCTGGGTAAGAAAATGCTGCTCTAAGGAGCTTTGTATTCAAATTCAGCTGATGTTTCCAGTGTGTACTTGAATGATACGGTTTCCACTGATATCCCCGTCAACAATGGTAATATCATTGGTACATCTGACATTTGGCCTGCATTTTTTTATTGAGTTTGAATCCCAGATGTTTCGCAAAAATCAATATAGAGGCTACTTCTATCACCTGAGCTTCCTGTATGGCCCCAAAAAGTCAGGAAGAGACAAGCGCTGAGCAGGAAGTTGCTTGGTTGACCCCCATTATATTTACTGAAGATATTTGTAGATAGGGTCAGACAAAATACGGATCACAATAGCCACACGCAATACACCCTGTTTGGTGCACTCAGGGACAACACGCTGCAAGTTTTGTTTATTGGTTATTTTGTGAAAACAATGGTTGGCGTAAACAGATTTGGATGACCTCTGGGCATTGCTCTTACCGTCATCTCTATAAATAAATTGCAGGATAAATATAGCGACAACCTGCATCGCTGCTACTCTCATAATGAGATAGAACAGAATAAGGGAAATGCTTCTTTTTAAGTTCACAGCAAAGTCAGTTTTTATTTTTATAGCAGTGATTATCTTACAGACATGAGCACAAAGGGCTGCATGTGAGGTACAAGAAGAACATTCCTTATTATGCTATTATCATTACCACTTCATTACTATCATTAAATTTAAGATAATAATACTTTTTTTCTGGTGGTGTGTTCTTGTTTACAGTATCCACTGACACTGCAGCACTGCAATGGTTTATTTTGTATCATAATCTATTTTTATTTAAATTATTTTTGTGAAAACAACAGTCTCCATAGAAAGCAAATTATCTAAAAATAAGTTAAAGTTCTACTCATTGTGTTTAAAAAATGTAAAAACACTTTATGTTTATGTTTAAAAGAGAGACAGAGTTATCCCTTATGTTACATTCACCTACTGTACGACTCAATTCCTGTGCACACCTGGTTATAAACAGAAGCAGACTGACATATAAAGGTAATATGTGTAAGAATTACTAACATCTAAAGATATAAAAACCAAGCACAGATGTGGATGGATGATGACCATCAGTGGTCAAAATTATTCCGGATGAACACGTTTTCATCTGGGTTGGAGCCAGAGGCCTCAAGTGCAGCGATGACTGTACTAAGGGTAACTACTTGTGTACATTTGTATTGTTTCCTCTTTGTGCCTTTAAAGCAGTACTTATCCCAAATGGTGGCACCTATTAAACAAAGGATGTCTTCAGTTTGAAAGCCCAGAGGGTTCGCGTGTCACACACACACACTCACACATCAAGTAGTTAAAAATGGCTTCTTCTCCAAGAAAAAAAACATAACAGTTCAGTGAAGTAATAACACACCAAGAGATACAGATTTTTATTACATATTCATTTTTCTCATCATTGATCTTTGATTTTTTTACACACTACACCTTTAAAATCTTTTGTTCATTGATAGTTTAACCTGGATTGGAGTCCTTATTATCCTTTTTACAGCAATTACGCACATTCTAAGAAAGATAGGAATGTTAGTTCAAGATGCAGAAATACTAGAATAAGTAAATATAAAACAATATGATATAAAATAACATTATTATATTGTACGAGTGATTACAGTATGCAGACAGTGCCACAGCAATCTGCACAAGTACACCTTTAGAAATAGTTTGTGTGTATGTGACTGTCCTTAGTGCATATGATAATGATGCAATGAGAAGTATTTTACATCTGATCTTCACTTTTTATCTTGTACAACCAGCCTAAGATAGTTTTCCTTAAATCAAATATTACTGGGGTCTTTTCTTTGAAACTACACTAGTTTCTGTATGTGGCACACATGCAAAACAGCCCAGTGTATCTCAATGTTTTAGAAATCTGAACACATGAGTCTGAATAAATAGAAATAGGCTGTTTTTAAAGTAAGAACATTTAAAACTATGTCACTGAATCTGAAAACATGTAAAATATTCTTAATGGAATCAATATTTTCTGAAAATATTTACAGTTTACGGTTATGCACCAGGTACATCTCTGGGATTAGCAGACAAGATGTGAAGACTGGTGACGTTTTCTAACAGTAATAAACAACTGTTCCCTTTCTGTTTTCAGTCGGTGAGCTAAAAATTCCTAGATTTAGCTTTTGTTAGCCTGACAATAAAACAGGAAAACAGTGATGATAAGTAAAAGTTTTTCTTCCCTGTTGTGACCTGCTTCACAAAAATAATTTTAAACAACACTGCTTATTTTGGTTCTGGATTGTAAACTATAAGCCAATCTTATCCTTGTATGATTATGTGAGGACAATCACACACACACACAGACACAGGTCTGAGCGGTTCACTTCAAGAAGCGCATGAGGGTGTGTCTTTTCTAGTCACGAGAGTCTCTCTGTCTCTCGGTCTTTCCTGCCTGTCTCGTCTTCTCGTCTGACATATTGTTTCTACGTGATTTTGTACAGGTAAACACAAAGGGCCGGTTTCACGTTTAGGGTTTAAATTAAACCAGGACTAAGCTTATCTGTTTCAACTTAATGCACGCTAATCTCATGGCTTTCTAAGTTGTTATTTAACTTCAGATTAACTAGTTCTAGACTACAGAGTCTCTGACTAAGGTAATCATGGAGAAACAACATGGATGGAGAAAGAAAAAACGAAGCAGTCCAAAATCTTCAGTGAAACTGAGAATGTGCTTTTCAAGGACATACTTTCAAGACCCTATAATTGAAGTCAAACATCATGATTCAACCACAGAAACCAAAAAACGAAATACATCGACTGCAATTGTGAATGAATTCAACTCCAATGAAACAGTAACCAACAGGACCATCCATCAACTTCAAGTTTGATGTGATTATTTTATTTATTGCGGCTTGATTGTACTAATCATGAACCTATGAAAACTATTCTTGCTCATATGAGGCACACTCACAGATGTTCATATCATATTTGCCTTGTAAAGGTCCTGTGGAAAAACATCAAAATACAGCTGAAGAAAACAACAGCCACTGCGGAGCGTTTACAAGACAGGTGGGGGGCCTCCAGTTAAACCACAGACAGATGACCTGGGAGACTTGTTGACTGGGATGATCGACAGGCAACAACCCTTTGAAGGTATCCTAGATGATGATCATCTGGACAGTTAAGGTGGGGAAACTCTCAATACTCATTTGCTGCAATGTGTGTGGGGGGTATTTTTTCCTTGCTCAGTTAAGCTTAATGGTAATATTTTTTGCATTCTGGAAAAAAGAAATGTCAAGGCTTCTACTACTGAAATCTTATAAAATGGCTAAATAATATTTCTATAATAATCATCTAATATTGAAATCCATTCTAGAACATGATGATCTGAGCGTGAATGAGATGTCAGAGGAGCCTGAACCGAGTCAGAAAAAGCAGACCTCTGCACCTGTTGCAGCAGCCAGTATCTGCAACCCCGGCAGCACGTCAAGAGTGAAAAGGCTGACTTTTAAAACAGTGAATGTGTTATAAGCACAAGATTTAATAATGAATAGAGGGTACATTTTTTCATATTTTCAGAGACTTTGCTTTTTAACAGAAGTATCCACATCAAGGGTCAGACTGGTTCAGTGGTTCAGACGGCTCTTTCTGCCCACTCAGACGGACTCTCCCCTCTGGAGTGTGTGGTGTCCAATCTGAGGTCTAAGCTCAAGACGGTGACACGGGATAATGCCTCGTTGCAGCCGTGGAGGATCTGATTTCCCGCTCCAAGCACAAAAACCTCCACATCACCAGCATTCCCGAAGGTGCCAAGGGTAACGGTGCCAGACTCTTCACCAATTTGAGGGATCTGACTGGCGACATGCTGCAGGATCTTACAGTAAGCTGGGACGTACGCATCGCAGCCGGGCTCCGAAGCTTCCAGACAGATGTCATCCCTTCATTGTCCGTTTTCATCGGAACACTCACAAGGAATGTGTTCTGATGTGGGCCAAGAAGAACCAGGACACCAAGTTTCGGGGCCAGCCGATAAGATACTTTTAGGATTTCAGTGCAACTCTTGCCAAGAAGGAAGCCAAGTTTAACAAAGTGAAAACCCTGCTCAATAAGAACGGTATCCACTTTGATATGATTTATCCAGCCCGGCTACAGATCACCATAGATGGGCATTGTCGCATGTTAGACTTTAAGGCCTGGGATATGCTTGCTGTGTATGCAAGCGTGTACACAGTGTGTACATACTTGCTGTAAACGACCATAGGCACACTGAGCCAAAATAGTCAATACTGGAGGGCACCCCTAGGCGGAGTATGCAGGACTTGTACTGTGAAAGTTACAAGTTGCTGGTCAGTTGTATTTCCAGGTTTTTTCCCCAAACAACGAGTTGAATTTTGACTTTGAAATTGAGGGAAAAGGATTGATAATTTTACTTTATAGTAGAAACTAAATGGGAAAAGGTCTTGATGCCATTAGAGCGTGGCTGATGAGCACGAAAATGCGGTCTGTGTGAACCATTGACCAAAATGGTGCACAAGCCCTTCAAGCGGTCAAATCAATATCACAGGTCGCGCACGCGTCCCGTTACCTCGAGTCAACGCAATCGACCGATGTGCCAAACTGACATGAGCGATGAGTGGCGGCCATGATGTGTACGCGGACCCATCGCCAGCAGCAAGTATATCCCAGCCCTAAGAGTAAGGTCACTGTTATTGATCTCTGCTCGTACATGCTGAGTTGACCCCAACTCGAAACATTTTCATTGACTCAGTAGGTCCAAATGTGTTCAATTTTTGTTTGTTGGTGCCCATAATTAAAATAGGGCTTCTCCATTTGTTTCTGGGAGGCGCACTCACTCACTCGACGGCTGGAACCCAGTGAAGTGTATTTTTCTTTCCTGTACCTTCTCCTACATTGTGGGATGAATTTAGTCCACCTCTGTTTATGCTTAACTGTTTTTGCTTTCCTTAAAATTTCTAAGCCCAGTAAGTATACTGTTCTGTTTGTTCTAGCTCTGATGCATTGGGTAGCTTGGGTCAGCAACCCCTTATGGTAATTTTCAAACCCCTATCCATTCTTAGACGATGGCTAATGATAGTGTGACACGACTGGGATCCATTAGGTTTACAAGTTGGAATGTAAGAGGAATCAGTGGACTTGTTAATAGAGCACAAGTGTTTTCACACCTGAAAAACTTAAAATCTAGAGTAGCCACTGATTGGTAAAACATTTCACTCAAGTTTTGATAGCTGATCTGAAGGTACAGCGTTACCTTTCCAAAAAACGTATGTAATTTTCACTTGAACAATCCATCTCTGATCCCAATGTTTGTTTTATTATTGTTGTGGGGGGTCCTTAATTTAGTAATTAATCCCCTTCTTGATAAATCTAACCCAAAGTCTTTGTCTCCTTCTAACATGGCAAAAACACTTATTTCCCTTGTGGGTCAGATTGGCTGTGTAGAGGCCTGGTGCTTTCACCACCCAGGAGAAAAAAGTTTTTCTTTTTAGTCCCCCGTTCACTGTGCCTATTCTTGAATTGACTATAGTTTTGTAGACAAGGGGTTGATGTCACTGGTGAAGTCGTGCGAATACTCGGCCATAGTTATTTCTGACCATGTGCCCTTTCTGATGGATTTAAATCTTTCCTCTAGATGTAGATGCATTCAGTGGCAGCTGAATGCTAAATTGATATTGTCTGAAACATTCTGTGAACTCATGTCAGAAACAATTTCATTCTTCATTCAAACCAATAGATCCAACTCCACTTCTGCCTCTCTTTTATGGGAAACTCTAAAGGCAGTCTTAAGAGGGGAGATTGTAGCCTGCAATGCTAGACTCAATTTACAGAGAAAACAATGGCAGCAGGAGTTGTTTGAAGGGATTTACCGTATCAACCATTCATTGACCTCTGAATCCACCCTCAGAGCTGACAGGATCAAGATGCAGACAGAATTTGATTTAATCTCAACCAGTAAAGCAGAGTCTCTCTTAAGGCGCTCAAAAAGTGTATTATGAACATGGAAACAGGACTGGTAATTATTGGGTATGCAATTAAAACATCCAACTTCTTCCCGATCTATGATTCAAATTTGTAAGAACTCTTCCACTTTGGTTTTAGATGATGTGGAGATCAATAATATATAATATATAATTTATCCCTTTTTTCAATACTATTTATAAATCAGAGAACCCCCCCGACCCCTCTCATATGCACCACTTTTTAAATTCCCCAAAAGTGACAACACCCTGAGAGACTGCCTAGATGATCTCCTTTCTATCGATGAACTAGTCTCAGGTTGATGCAGAATGGGGAGGCGTCTGGGCCAGACGGCTTTCCAGTTGAATTTTTTAAGACCTTCTCAGGCCAACTTGGCCCACTATTGTTAGACATGTTTAATGTCTCCTTGAAAGACGGAGCTCTCCCCCCATCTCTTTTTCAAGCCTCAATCTCCTTACTTCCCAAGCCTAACAAAAACCTGGAGGATTGTTGTAACTGGAGGCCAATTACATGCTTAACGCTGATATAAAATTATTAACAAATATTTTAGCTAACAGCCTGGACCCCTGCCTCTCTAAAATTATTTCTGAAGATCAAACTGGTTTATACCAGGCAGGCAATTATCTTTAAATATACACACACTACTCAATGTCCTTCTTTCTAAGTCCAACACTGCCGAAGCAGAACTGGTTATTTCATTGGATGCTGAGAAGGCTTTTGACCGGGTAGAGTGGGAGTATTTGTTCTCAGTTCTTCAGTTTTCAGTCAAAAGTACATTTCATGGATCCGGTTGCTATGAAATAACCTTGTTGCCTATATCTTACCAACTCTACCCGGTCCAAACCACTTTCACTTTCACGGGGCTGCCGTCAGGGTTGCCCCCTCTCGCCCTTACTATTTGCCCTCGCCATTGAACCACTGTCCATTGCTCTTCTTTTTTGGGGGGAAACGCCAGAAATGGAACTGAACACAAGGTATCACTCTACGCTGATGATTTGCCTTAACAGCATTTGCCTGAACAGGGTTTTCAGATATGTTGAAATCCTTTGGCTCTTTCTCAGGCTATAAATATAATAATAATATTGACAAGAGTGAGTCCTTTCTTCTAAATGATGCAGCAAGATCGATTCCAGTTCAGCTGCTCCCCTTTCAGTTGAACTTTTTCCGGTTTTTGTTATTGGGGTATTAATATTTCAGGCAACTTACCCTCAATCCTAAAGAACAAGAAAATATTTCTAAATTTTTAACCCAAATTAAGTCAGACTTTAAACGGTGAAGTGCCCTCCCATTGTCACTCTTAGGGAAAATAAACAAAATAAAAAATTTTTTTCCCCCAGATATATAATCCTCTTCCATTGTCTACAATACCAGGGTATTTCCCCAACTCCTTCTTTAAAGACCTGGACAGACACATATCATCCTTTATTTGGGCAGGAAAGCCCCGTAGGGCAAAATATTCCCTTCTGCAGAGATCAAAAGAAACTGGTGGTTTCGCACTTCCCAGTTTTATAACATATTACTGGTCTGCCAATTATAAAAAAGTATATAAGTGGTATAATCATCCTGATACCAACTGGTGCAAGATAGAGGCCATCTCTTGCGGCCCCTATGGCACTGACAACACCTAGCTGTGTGCCTCTCAGCTCCTACCCATCAGATTGCACAACCAACCCAGTGGTTATGTCCACCATAAAAATATGTAAGCAGTTTAGGTAAGAGTTTAAAATATTTTCCACCTCATCGCTGATTCCTATTTGTGAAAACCACTTATTTTTACTTTTCTCGTCGACTCACTTATTCAGATATTTTCAAGTCCGTAACTTTGCAAGCTATAACCTCCCTAATTTTCCCCATTTGCCACCAGATTATGTTCTTGAAACTATCCTGTCCTTCCCTTCGGATCATAAATTCACTTCAACTGTGATGAGATTTTATCCACTGTACCCCACCTACATATCAAGAACATCTGGGAGGCTGAATTTGGCTCCACTTTTGGATGAGAATGGTGGAATGAGGCCCTCAGAAGGATTAATAGCACATTCTCTTGTGCCAGCCTAACTTTAATCTAGTTTAAAGTTGTCCACAGAATACAGGTGATGCATGTGACAGGCGATCGATTTCCCCAGGGCTGGCTTTAGGTTATTTAGTGCCCCAGGCAAGAGTGCTCCTTTAGCGCCCCTCCCCCCTCCCTACCACCACCCTGCCCTAGGCAAGATTTTAACTGCCGCCCCTTGTATTGCAGTAAATTTCTCAATATGTCTTTAGAAATTTAAACAGAAGCAGCATGTATATTTCAGATTTCCGTGCTGCAACAAAACCTCAACAATTTCATGTTACAGTCTTATTCCAAGATTTTCTTGATGCAAATTCATTTTTAATGTCAACGTATCAGAGAGCTGTTTTATCACATGGCTGCTATGCTGCTACTGATGGAAAGCTACTGATACATTCTTGGATCATGTAAATCTCTACTGGCTTAACTAAGCTAGAGCTGAGATGAGCTTTTCTATTAGTGAAACCTGAAGTCCTGATGCTGTAACTGGGCTGAGCTGAGCTGAGATAGAAGAGCATATTATGCTGGAGGTACTGAAAACATTTATGTAGTATATGTAGAGAGGAAAAGTACACATGACTACTGGATGCTTATAGCATTTTCTTTCACTTGTTTTGTCCAGCACCACAGCAGCAGGATGATGGTCTGGCTGCATGTTGTGCCAAGAGAAACTTTATGGATATAAAAGCTCCTCTTGATGATCATTGATTATTTTTCTTTCTTTATAGATTTTTATTTTATTTGGTTATTTATTTTGAATAATTGTCTGTTACTGAATCAGCATAATAGGCTATCTTGTTTCCTACTTTAGCCTATTTTACCTATGGTTTTTATTATTGTTTATTTATAATTGTTTTATTATTTATTGTTCGTACTGTAAAGTGTACTTGGGTGTCATGAAAGGTGCTACCAAATAAAATGTATTATAATTATTACTGGACCTGAGCAGAGGGGAGAGAAAAAGAATAGAAAGAGATAAAAATAATATTAGAATAAACAGAAAACACAAAGATACCAGACATAAAACAACACAATCCAGCCACAGATTCTAGACAACTGCTACACCTGTAGAAACACTGAGAACCTCCCAGGAATGAAAGCAGAGGCTGGCAGAGGGAGCTCTGCTCCCTGCAGCCACGAGGAGCAGAGCTCAGCATCACCGACTGATTACAGATATTTTAACCCACAGACCAACAGGGAAACACAGACAATATTAAAATACCATTTCAGACCCAATGTTAGATTTATATACATATCCGCGATTCATTTATAGTGGGAGGAGCTTACTGTAAGGCGACTGGACAGTATTATAAAATGCCAGTCTAGCTTTTTTTGTTTTAACCATTCACAACCAAACAGGGGTGGTCCTCCATGCTTCAAAACATACAGCTTCATCTGCTGTGTTCCCCCTTATACGTTACGTCAACTTTCAGTTAGCACACTTTGTCCCCAGTGTGAGTTTTAAGCCACACAGAAGCTTTTGCAGTTTCAGTGTGAGGTAAAACTGTTCATAATCAGCTCTTGAAATCACTAATACAACCAATCCAGTGTTTAGCTCCATTTTTAATTTTATACCAGACACTTCAGGGTTGAGCCACAGTATCTCCCTCTTCCTCCTCTGTTATGCTATGCAGCTCTTAGCAAGCAAGGCCATTTGTGACTGCGTTCCTAAGCTCCTCTCACATTTATCAATATACTGCAGATGCCTAGCTTTGTTCCCAGGCCTTGAGTCTTGGTGGGGTTTACCTTTTTGTTTTTGTTTGTTGTTGAATTTTTGTTTGCACACTCTCTCCATATGCCCGGCTCTATTACATTTCCTGCATTTCTTGACCTTAAACTAGCAACCATTTTTTGCATTCTGTGAGGTTTTGCCACACTTTTAAACATTTGTAGTTGTTTTCAGTAACTCTTTTGTTGCAGTCCCAAAGTATCCCTTGCTGCTGTCTCCACTGACAGTGCAGTTGACATGGTTTCTTCCAGTGTGAGATCTTTTTCTGAGATCAGCCTCTTTTATGTGCTTCGGCCATGCATCCTATATACAAGTCTGTGACGCAGTGCATCTGGAAGCCCTGCTCCAAATTCACAGAACTGGGCAAGTTAGCTTAACTCTGCGACATAGGCGGAAATGCTGTCATCCATGGACTGATTTCTGTGATGGAAACGAAACCTCTCTTCTATCACTCTGGGTTTTGAACTCAGATGGTCCTTTAATGTGTCCACAATAGTTTGAAAGGAGCAGAGGGATTTGCTAGAGCTAATAAATTTCTCAGAAGATTATAAATTTTAGCTCCCATTGAACTGAGAAGAGTGGGAACTTTCTTCTAAATTCATATTATTTGAAATGAGATAAAGTTCAACTCTCTCAATATATGAGTCCCGGCCTTCAGTTATGGCCTACTGTAATATTCCTTGATTTTTCAAACACAGGCCATGTCCACGTTTTCCATTTATTGTTGCTAGCAGCTAGCTTGGCTGTTGTGCACTGCAACGCGCATGTAGTCCTTCCGAGCTTCACCCTTGTACCTTTAAACCAGGCTGGTGACGGTCAAGGCACGACGTTAGCTTCACGTTAACAACTTGTTAACATGTTAGGTCATCTTGTCGCCAGTCTGTTGTGTCTTTAACAACTTAACAATAACGAGGTGGACTATATGATTCAGTTACTTCTGTTGTAATCAGGACTAATGTTAAAACAACAACCTTGGTATCAACTGCCTGGTTTCCAAAGAGCAGTAAGTAACGCTACATTGTGGGTCAGTACAGTCGGGTACGCTATTTTGAGTGTTTCCATTGTAGAAGCGTCCCATAAACCATGACTTGATGGGTTTTTCTCAATGCAATCAACAAAATCTTCCTAATGTAGATTGCACCTGCAAAATATACCAAGTAAATGATTAAAGTCCAACAGAGGAATTCAAATTAGGTCCATTAGCAGTAATGATCTATAAGGGTGGTTTAAAGAACCTGCATTATTTTTATTCATCCATCCATCCATCCATCCATTATCTACCGCTTATCCGGGGTCGGGTCGCGGGGGCAGCAGCCTAAGCAGGGAAGCCCAGACTTCCCTCTCCCCAGCAACATCAGCCAGCTCATCCGGGGGGATCCCAAGGCGCTCCCAGGCCAGCCGAGAGATATAATCCCTCCAGCGTGTCCTGGGCCGACCCTGAGGTCTCCTCCCGGTGGGACATGCCCGGAACACCTCCCGGGGGAGGCGTCCAGGGGGCATCCTGACCAGATGCCCGAGCCACCGCATCTGGCTCCTCTCGATGCGGAGGAGCAGCGGCTCTACTCTGAGCCTCTCCCGGATGACCGAGCTCCTCACCCTATCTCTTAGAG
>JAVQJG010219212.1:0-22861 GCA_036024015.1 Craterocephalus amniculus
AAACATAGCTAACGGTTACTAGCAGGTAGGCTAGCTAGTTCGCTAACGTTCGGAACGAACATAAATAACGTTACTCGTAGCAATATTGTCTTGTCGCTGTAATTCAGCTTTATTATGGATGTGAAATACCGGCTACATTAGCAAGAAATATGAAATATGAGTTGCTAGAGAGCAACGTTAGCAGGGCATAGCAATATGTAAACATTGCTCTCATCGTGGACGGAAGGTTTTTTTTTGTCGTGGACGGAAAGTGTTGTGGTTACTTGTTGCATTGTACACCGTTCAAACCAAACACACTGCTATTGGGCGTCGCCATGATTCAGTATTAAAATAACGCATATATAAATAATATATATAAATAATATAGGATAAATAATATAAATTATCCAATAAAATATCTTATAAATCCTATAAATAATATAGGAGGACGCAAAGCATCATTGGATTTTTATCTGGCCCTTCCTCAGCGAGTCAGCATCTGATTTCCCTCGTTTTGAAGGCCTGGATTCATACGCCCTGCCCCTTGTTATTTCCACTACCCCTACATGCTTTGTAGTATTGGGACATCACTACCCTTCACGGGAACGCGCAAAATGTAGGGGTAGGGCTAAAAAGTAGGGCTAGGGGATGTATTGGGACAGGGCTGAAGCATACTGTGTACAGATTTGGCTGTTTAATGAATGCTCTGACTCATTAGAAATTAACCCTGAGCTCCAGCAGAGGGTGCTGTAGCTTGACCTAATGTCGCCATGGTAACCTCTGATCTGCTGTATGCTTCACATGACTTCTGGTGAATGAAGAGGTGGTCAAATGATCCAAAGCGGCTAATTTACAAAGACGATGTGAGATATTGGAGAACTTTTAAATTGAGACCCTTTATTGGTGTTTGTATCATACTTGACAGTTTCTTATTAACCTTTATTTAAACAGGCAGTCCCACTGTGGGACACAAAAGACTCATTTCTGAGACCTTCTGCACCCCTTTATGGTTTCAACTTGGTTCAGTACACAATCTGATACTACACAACACTTATTTTGACATATCAAACAGAAATAAATGGTATGTGTTCTTTTTTTGTTTGGTTTTACATTTTGTTAAAGAGTCAAATAAAGACCTGACCTTTTAGCTCCATTTTTTCCTGGGCCGAGCATTAAAAGGTTAAATATGAGTTAGCTAGAAACCTTAAAAAAACACCGAGCTATGTGATGATGTCCCTGTATGTCTTCCAAGAAATATTTTAGTACTCTGTTATCGGAAACCTTTTTGTGCTGCAAAGCAGTTGAAAATATGGAAAATCTTGGAAGTCTACGACCTCTCTGTGTATTCAGGAATTACGACCCCTGATGACAAACCCTGTCATGTTTCAGCTCCTCTGAATATTTTATATCTGTTGCTCCACACAACAGCAAACCATGTTGGCCTACATTCATCGTAGAAGCCCCGACTAGGTCGTCTTCATCCCAGAGATCTCTACAACATCCTGTTGAATGAAGCAAAAACATTGGCTCAGGTTAGAATGAGCGGAACTGCGGCTTCTTTGACGAGTCAAAGCAGATACATAATTTAGTAACCAAGCAGAGGAGCTACAGTAGCAGAGGGACTCCAGCCACTCATGTGCTTTTACTCTGCTGCTTTTGATCCCAGTAAAAGCTTCAGAAGCCGCTTTACACGAAACCTTCTGTAAGAGTCTTGGCTGACTCTCCTTTTCTATGACTCCACGATGAACCCTGAAGTAACCTCGGTCAGCTTCATAAGAATGACTGAAATAACCAAAACCAGGTCTGACGTCATCTTAATACGAGCTACTGTTTATCAAATGGCAACAAAAACGTGTGAGAAAATCTGTCTGAACACCACAATACTTACAATCTACAGAGTGGAGTCAGATTTTTACTCTGTATGCTATCTATGTACAGAGAAGTTCCAAGTCTTTGCTTTTGTGACCATTTCAATCCCGTTTTTTCTAGTTTTTTTCACCTTTCTCCCTTTGAAGTCATAATGTAAAAGTCAGTTCCTCCATGTTGTGAGCTGACTTTATAACATTTGTAAAGACCTTCAGTGTGGGGGTGGGGGGGTCGACTGAAGTCAATAGTTTGCAATTGCTTTTTGCTTGCAACCATAAATATCTTCTACAAATATGCATGTCTTCAGGGCTTCAGGTAGTTTTCTACCACAGACGGATACAGGAAGTCTATGGTAAGAAAAAAACGCAAGAAACTGAGAGTTTGGTGGATAATGTCTGTGTTGTAACTTCTCAGCTGTGTAAACCCAAACAAAGTCTGTTTTTTCTCTTTTAAATAGAGTCACATTTGTAGGAAAATGTATTTGTGGGACGATTTGGCATCGACTCTTATTTAATTGGATCGAATGTTTGAAGCCTGGCTATATAACAGTTAATTCATTGACCAAACAGGGTAACCATCCACCAATGGTAATTGCACATGATACTCATCCCTGTCTGCGCAGCAATCAGCAGCGTTCTCCACGTCTGCACTGTAACCCTGTGATCTTCTTATGATTGAATCTAACATTCCTCCACATGTCCCAGTTCCATGCACCTGTTGCAGACACCGACACAAGGGAAGGGTAACTCCAAAAAACGCTTCGCTTAGGACCTTAGGTCTTATCCGTATTATTCAAGCAAATCATGCTTGGAGAAGCAGACACATTGTAGCAGGGCCCATGCTCACCAGCCGGGCCCCCCGGTCTCTGGGTCTGACCAGGGTCTGGTCGGCTCTGGAGCTACAACATTTCCTCCCACATTTGGTGATGAAGTCATGTAAAATGAGCTGGATGGAGCGGTGAGGAATTAAAACGTATATAGAGACATAGCTCATCTTGTTTTTGCTTCACATGTGTTGGTGTTGCACGAGTATGAATACGCCACGCATGCTGGGTGGTGGTCTGACTCTTTACTGAATGGGCTGGACCATTCAGGGCCATACCAGACCGTACTGATCTGTGCCGTGCACCTCCGTGGAAACGAGGCAATGCTGTCATCACCAGAAGAACAACAGAATAAGCTGATCGATATTGAAGCGTTTGGTTAGGTTTTATGGGCCCAACTCACATCATCAGTTTTCTGCTCATCCCACAAACTTGTTACCCTTACAAATGTAAAGAAAAACAGACTTTATTACATTTCCCAGTAAGGGGCGTTGTTAGAACCAATAAATAATCCACTCAACACTATTTTTCTTACTTTTTGTGCTATATTAACTCCTTAAATATATTCTGTTAAATTCTTGTTTACCAAGGATGCTATCATAAGCATCCATGAATATCTGTATTAACTGTGTTTTCATCAAGGTCAGGAGTCTTTTTCTTTTATTTCAAAGGAGCAAAAGATCTGTAAATAGTAAGAAAAAGTTCTCTTTCCCGTCTGACTATACTCAGTCTTGATTATTCATTATTATTCATGATTAAAGAGAGCTTGCTGCCTATTTTTAATACACCAGAGGCCTGAAACTAATAATCTAAGAGACAAAGCAGAGCTACCTCAGGCAGTTCCACAGTTAAATATCATACCGGTGGTCTTTTATTATGCCAAACTAATTAATTGGAGTTTATTACTTTGCTATTTTTGTTTTGCAGAGACAGGATCTGGTATTATAATGATTACATCCGAAGCCTGCATCCACAGCAGCCGGCCTGACATTAACAAGCCTTTCGACAAGTTTGATGTAAATGGCCAAGTTGCCAAACTTCGACCGGGCTCGGAGTGTTTCCCAGCAAACTGCTGGCTGCCCGCTGGCCACGTGAATGACACAGCATTTCAAAAAAAGCCTCGCAGATAACAACCAGGAGGGCAAAACAAAGAATAATCCTCTCCCCGGGAGAAGAGACGATCAAAAAGAGATCTATAATTCATCTTCGGAGGAGCTGTTTTCTTGCCCTGAGCGTGGCAGAGCTCCAAGTTTCCTGCGTATCACAGTCATTGTTTGGATCGCTGCAAAATTAATTGGCCTTCAACCGGATGAGAGCAGACGGGTCGGATCGGGGCGGGCAGACCCGGGCGGGACTGTACCTGCTGCGAGATGGCGTAGCCGATGACAGTGTCGCCCTGGGGGACGTTCCAGGTCACCATGGCCGAGTGCGCCCTCAGCTGGGTCACCGATATGTTCACGGGGGCTGCTGGCACAGCTGTGGACACACACACAAACACACACACACAATTAATCGTAAGGATGGCTAGAAAGTTAACTTGTAATTTATGAGCCTCTCTTTTTAAAGCTTGAATCAAAGATGCTCAAAGGTGCTCAGGTTAGGCTGTCTCCAAGGTGATGCAGGGGTCAGAAAAGGAGTATTTTAACACTATTTGGTTTATTTTTAGCCTGTTTAACCCGACTTTTCTTTGCAGAATACAAATGCCACAGCATGCAGACGTCCTGAAAACGTAAACAAACGTCACGTGTTTTCTGACAGCGCGCGTTTCCATCAGTGTCCTTGAGCGAGACGCCTCCTCCGACTGTCATTCAGATGAATGCGTCAGCTAATCTGCTCAGATGTAAATGTGCAATCACAGCCTGCCTAACAGGGTCGCGGTAATGATCCTCTGGGGGCAGGTTAGGTCTAATGAGAAATCTCAGGCGTCTACTGAGGAGAAAAGTTGTTTGTTTTTTTTAATGGCAGTAAATCAGCAGGAAAGGCTGTGAGTGCCATGCAGGGCGAAGGAGAGTGAAAGTAAACAAAAGAAGCTTTTACATGGGTCTTTGTTTTTTAAATGAGGGGGAAGTGAGAAAGGAAAGAGAAAGGAGTAAATACAGCAAGAAGGTGATTAAATAAAGGATTAAGCCTTCAAAAGGGGCTAAGATTTACATAAAAAGGTAAACAGTATAGAAGAAAAAAGACTGCACGATTAAATGAAACATCTGAAACTGGCTGAGACAGAGAAAATGATAGAAAACATAGAAAGCTGACAGAGCAATGAGTAAAGCCATGAAAAGAAAACGATAAATTATAATTAGCATAATCATGAGAAGATGACTGAAGCGCTCAGCTGCAGTAATTTACTGAAAGCAAAACAGCAGGGTTTTAACTGGTAACATAATAATAATTATATTAAAAAAACAGTTTGTAGTAGCAGAATACAATAAAGTAAAAAAAAAAAGTTCAATAAAACAAAGTGAATAACTGCTTATGAAATTAAAATGAATTAGACAATACAAAAAGAAAACTAAAAATTGAAATTAATACAAAATTAAAAAAAAAAAACTGCATCAAACTAAAACAATAAAATAGAAAGGGTAGAAGTGTAAAAACATGGTCTGGTCTGATGAATCTCTGTTACAGCTCCACGTCCAGATGCTGGAAGCATCATAAAAACATGGATCCATCCTCCCCAGTTTCAATGGTTCACGAAGATCAGGAAGATATTTTCCACACACTTAGAACCAACAGTGCCTGGTTTAAACACAATAATCTTATATAGCTGACCATGTCCATGCCTTTCTGAGCCCAGTGGAGCATCTTCTGATGCTGCTTCTTTTTTGCACTTAACGAGGAATAAATCAGGTGTTACTTGGCCCAGTACTAACAGCCCTCTGCACTTACCATAAGGTGTTGTTTATTTCTACAAGGGACTTGTACATAGTGGGGAAAAAAATAAAAAAAACTTATTAGCACTTGACATAACATTAAAGTCAAGCTGGACTCCAGCGGTCCGCCTGCTCATGCTGTATCCTACTCTTTGACCTTAAAGACAAAACAAATCAATTAAAGTCAGAAAAACAAAAAGGCAAAACTTTAAAATAAGGGAAAAAATTTAAAAAGACCTAAAGCGACATAATGCATGGAAGGAAAGGAAAAGACAAAGACGGGGAACGCGGACAACCTTCCCCGACCTTCCTGCTGCTGCTGATGTAACATCTAATGTAATCAATCACTGAGTTTTTACTGCAAGTCGATAAGTATTGATGAGTCCACTTCATTCACTTCAGCTCCTTCTTCCAGACAGCTACAGGAATAGCAGCACACATTCCTCTTCTGTTTCTCAGGCTGCAAAAAGCAATTAATAAGTGCACACTGGGAATGTGTGTGTGTGTGTGTGTCCACATG
The DNA here is from genome assembly GCA_036024015.1 of Craterocephalus amniculus. NCBI lineage: Eukaryota > Metazoa > Chordata > Actinopteri > Atheriniformes > Atherinidae > Craterocephalus > Craterocephalus amniculus. The sequence continues at coordinate 6,059 of JAVQJG010219212.1, forward strand.
TGTTTGTGTGTAAGAATGTGACTAAAAAAAAAGGAAAAACAGCATCAAAAGGGGGAAAGACGCCTGCACTGCAGCCAATTAGGCCATCAGGACTAAAAGAGGACATTAACATGCTGAGCTTTTTGCATTGTGGCACATGAAAGGAGAACGTCTTTTCATGGATTGTACGAGACAAGATGGTTGGGGAAGATGGTTGTGTGTTGTTTCGTGCCCTTGTGTTTCCACTTGGGTGGGCCGGAGATGGAGGCAGAAATTTAAGCTCTCCTAATGTTTACCAGTCTTAGACCTTAATTAGCTTGTTTGGGATTTGGCTTTGCTCGCAGTAATTGTTATAAAAATTCAAAGCTTTATGAATAATCCTCACAACAACTATAAAGTCCTCTGAGCGGCTAAATAACTGATCAGAAAGTAGGAAAAGACTGGAAAAAGAAAGGAAAACAGTTTAAGGTAGCATTTTCCCTGTTTGAAGCGATAGTTGACGGGAACCCTGGAGGTCATTATTTGGAAGTAAAAGTTTCCTAGATAGCATCTTAAAGGCAGATTTGCTCCTAGTGGCCAAATTCCAAGCAAATCCTAAGAATCTAAGATGTTTTTCTAGAAATTCAAATAAAAATGAAGAGTAGATCCTTGGAAAGATAAAAGCTATTCCTAAGGAATCCTAAGAGAGCTCCTAAGATGAGATCTGTTAAGAGCAGGAAAGAGGACTTTTAACAGGCTTGGGAGTTCCCTAAGGAGAGTGTGACAGTGTGTGGGTCCGGTCACTGTGTGCCTCCGAATGATGATGCGCTCTGGCTACTTGGCCACAGGGATATCCCTTTGGCTGACTGGCAAGCGTACATGACTTTCATCCGGGAGGTTGTGGGATTGATCCCCGTCCAGGCCCTCTGTCCATCCTGCCACAAGAGGAAGGAAGAGGCAGGGAGTTGTTTTGTTATTGAAATGTTCTATAGAAATAAGGTGGATTGGATTGATTGGATTGGTTTTGCACAAACATGGCCACCATGGAGAGGCGCCACTAAAAATGAAACCTCACCTCACTTCGCAATGCACGCAGTGGCACACCGGCTCGGCATCGCGCATGTACGCGCATCCTGGAAGTAAACAGGCTAACGGTTTGGGCTCTAAAAATATACTAAATGATGCCGTTGCGAGTAAACTATGGACGCTCCCCACACAGGACCCTTGGACTGCATTGGACGAGCAGTATGGAGGAATATTGACAAGTTTTTGTGGACTTTTTTCATCGGGTTCTATTTAGCATCGTTGTAGCCGCAGGGAAATAAGATGTATGTCCGATATCTCCGGCTACATGATGAATATCAAGAAATTGTTCCAACGTCTCAATCAGCATGAGGGTGAGTAAACAGATGAAGGCACATCATTCTGAGGCCAGAGTATTCCTTTGAGGGTGCAGCCGGGCAAGAAGTCCAACAACGGGATGCTCGTCGATGTTACTGACTAACGTTTGTTATACTGAAACTATAAAAGGTGAACAGGTTTCTTAAAATTAGGTAGGCATAATTTATCTGAGTTATCATTGAGTTGCAATGTCAGCTTCCATAGGGCATTTATTAAGACGTAGCTATGTTTATAGTATGGTGACATGCTGCACTGACAGATGGAATATAACAAACAGTGATTTTATTAAGATATAGGATTTACTTTGATATTTAGGTTTAAAGCTGTCTGATCCTGAACAGAGAGAGGTTGTGTATAAAATTACAGATGATAGAGAGGCAACAGGAAGTCCAGTGGTTCCACTAAGTTATACAAAATATCATCTCTGAACACAACATGTCCAACCTTGCATCAGTAAATTCACGGCGGTGTCCCTCCTGTCAGCTAAGAACAGGAAGCTGAGGCTACAATTCCCACAGACTCACCAGAACTGGGCAAACTGGTCTGATGAGTCTCCATTTCAGCTCCACGTTCAGATGCTGGAAACATCATGGATCCATCCTGCCTTGGGTCAAAGGTCCAGGCTGCTGCTGGTGTAATGGTGGTGAGGACTATTTTCTTGGCCCCTTAGTACCAGCATATCATGGTTCGACCAGCACCAGCATCTTCTGAAGCTATTTCCAGCAGGATGATTAAAGCAGTTCTGAAGGTCACAGGTGTCCAGCCCAGTACTAGCACCTGATGGGGGCCATTGAGTGTAAATGTATGTAGTTGGAGTTTTATTGAAATGAAAATGTTGCTGATTATTCAGAAAGCCTGCAGCAGTGACAACTCCTCCAGCTGTTTCCACTTATTCTAATGAGATAACAGCTTTCAGTTGCTTTAGTAATTAATGTTGAAAGAGTTACAAAATATCTATGAAGTGAATGTTTTAGCCTAAGGAAAAACAAAAGTTCTAAATTGAATTACATACAAATTAAATACACCAGAACACATCTCGACTCGACTCTTGTACATTTTCCTTCCAGCTGGATGTCTTCATTGTGCCGTTTATATTTGTTTTTGCCCGTGAGATAATTCCTCGTTCAGGGACAGCAAAACAAAAACAATTGTATCGCCAAAAACAATTGTATCGCCCCTTTGTTGTAAAAACAGGAGCTTATTTCCGGACTTGAAAGTTCCAAAGCTTCACTCTGTGAAGTAAGACCATGAAAGCCGAGCTCTATCTCTGGCAAGTCAGCCGCCCCCCTGCTCCCTGCAGGGGACTCCGACCTGTCTGCAGAGGGCATTCACTTCCTTTAGACTTCCTACATTTCACAGAGTGCAGTGTGACAGCTGACAGGGACGGATTAAACCCTGTTGGCTGTGTAGGTGGGCTGAATGAAAGCAGAGCAAGAAGGTTAGAAGAAGCAGGAATTGTGAGTCTATCCGTGTTGTCCTGAAGCTGCAGATCTATTTTCTGATACTGTGGGCGAAGAAAACTGGCCAACTGTGTCGTTTTCCGACACCATCCTCCTCTATGAGACTGCCATGAGGGAACAGTAGCTGCAGAGAAGCTCCTGCACTGCAGCGTTACGACCTCGCATGAAAGATGACGAATTCTGCGCTTTTCATGGATTCTAAACACATTATAACGTTATATGGAACTGCAGGAAATTCTACAAAGGAAGAAGTTCTCCACATGAAATGCAAAGCAAAATTTTTCAGGAGGTTGGATGATTACATAAAACATCAATGCAAAGATGCACAAGGGCACATATGGGAATTCAATCTAGGTGATGCAAATAGAGGCAAACATGAGCCTACATCTGTTGAAGCCATTTCCAGTTACACAGAAAAACACGCTTCATGCTGGCAGGAAAATGGAGATCAGGGACAGGAATATGTTCTGACAACATTTCATAAACTGATTTCTAAAGAAAGAAATGAAGATTTGTGGGAGATTGTTTGTGTCTTTGCAGTGAGAAGTGATGTATAAAATAAGTAGTTGTTATTATGAATGTGTTTTTTTTTAAACAAAAATGTGGAAAGACTAGGATGGCAGATCTAACTTCTGTGTTTATTCAGTCTTCCACTTAACCAAGTACGGGAAGTGGGCTACAAGGCAAGGGAATAATGGGTTTAACAGATGGGATTGTGGGGAAATGCAACCGAATCATAGACGTGTGTGGATGATAGGTGGCTCTCTGCGGGAGAAAAGGCTCGTGTTCAGATATGAAAGAACTTGGCTAAAGTTCTGTTTTGCAAGATCAAGTCTAAACCAAGTGTAACCTCTGGCTGAAAAATGTGAAGCCTATGCAGAACTGCCAGTTCCCTCCTCATCCACTAGGGGCTGGCTGAGTCAATCCCCATGGACTCCCATGTTAAAAAGGCCAAAATGTTTACAGACTGATACAGAAACTGTTTCAGCTTTAATAAGACAAATGTTGAGGGAGTGAACTTATTCATAACTCATCCTTTTAGATCTTATTTTATCTTTAATAATGTGTCTATTTGATTGACTGGTGGCAGTGGACCTGAAAGGAGGCAGTGGACCACAATTTTTAAACAGTCTTAGCTCTAGCCTGCCTACCCCCGTTAGCTGGTTAGCTTCCTTTAGCTCCCTTTAGCTCCAGTTTAGCTTGTAGCTACATAGAGCTCAGAGTTTGATGGGTGTCAATCATCTTTCCCGCGCTCACAAACCCCCTCTCTCAGCACCACCCCTTTGACCTTTTTTGTATTTTCTGGAACGATGAGACACAAAATGCTGCCAAGATGGAAACAGGACAAACCTCCTATGAGGTGTGTCCTTATGTTTAACAGTCATTGGGTGAGATGTTCTGTAACGCATGAATAAGTTTTCGTCATTGTCTATATTGTTGTCTCCGTCAGTAATTCTGGATGGTTTATTGGACTAAGTGCAGCATGAAAGCAAACTGGAAGAAAGCTGCAATTCCAACTGAGTCTACTGTGTGCTTTTGGAATAATTTTCCCCTAAAGGCTATTACACATCAACTCTGATCAATTACTTCGTCTAAATAATTTGCACGGCCAAATCTTTTGTTGAATCAATGTTAATTCAACAGGAACGTTCTCATTAGAGACAAATTCCGTCCAGCTATTTTGCAAGTTTTATTTTTTCTGACTGAGGTAAATTTTTTTAATATTTCAATCCGTCATACGCAAAATCAATCCAAATCAATCCAAAAAGAAGGCCTGTTTACTGTTACCAGAGCCAACAGCTGTGCAAGAGTCACTTTTTCACTTCCATTAAACTTCATATCAAGACTCATAGCACTCTTGCTTTTCTGAGAAGTGAGAAAAAATTGCTGCAACAATAATCTCAAAGAACAATGGCCCAGATTTATGAAAGGTTTGCGCCTCTTAAAACAGGCGCGAACTTGATAACGGGCACAAAAACATGCTGCAGCTGATACAATAAACTGGTGCACATAGGAATGCACCTGTAAAACCGTCACAAAAGCGCAGCACTACATTGTGTGTTTTCGGCTTGAATATGCAATCTGGGCGTTTTTGCCAAAACATGCAAAATACTGGGAGGGTTCGATGCAAATAAATCAGCATTCCACAGGCATCGTGATTAACTAAACATGGAACTAATTGCGCTGGCTGTTTTTCCGCCTTTATTCGTTTGTTAAAAGCAGGCATGAACTGGCTCAAAGAAAAGTGTCAGAGGAATCTCCCACCTGTCTAATTTCCCGAGGTTTTATTACGAGGTTTAATTTGCCTTTCCACCACAACTTTTTTTATCTACATGTGTTTTCCCTTTGTGACTTTCTTACTCTCCTGTATAGCTAATCAACTGCACAGACTGAATCCTCCTTTTCTTACGCGGGCATCTTAGTAGATCCCCATCAAAACATGGAAACACAACAGGCACAGTTTATTTGCAGCACTCAATTTTCCCTATTTGGCATCTTAGTATATCAGAGTCAATGTGTTTTTGGAATAATCTGCCAATCTGGCTTTTCAGATAAGCCAGATTGATCTCCCTGCATTTTATATCTAATTATTGTATTAGTTTGTCTACATCTACTGTTGTTTTGGATGTGTAAAAAATATGCGAAAAAAAACAAAAACAATCATCAACTAGCTGAACATTAAAGATGGTGTTGATATATGTATTGATTCCAGTCTGTTCTGCATGTGCAGCTCTACACCCTGTAGTGTCCGTGGTGCAACTTCAGCTCCTGGACTAAACAATGAAGCTCCCCAAGTTCTCTCTTTCCTAAAAAAGGATGCACCCAGTGGATCTTTTTTCTTTTTGTTTGTTGCATATCTAAATAACATCATCCTTACTTGGTGTTGAACATGCGCTTGTTTTTCCATTTTAGAGGGTTTTTTTTTGTAGAATTGTCATTTATTTGCAATTTTGCATCACACTGGGTGTGCATAGACAAAACATTGATATTTCACCTCACAATTATTTTGTGTAATTTATTTGCACTGGTCTATTGCAATGGCCATTAGTGTGACTTCTCTGACTCCAAAACATGTAACATGCTCATTTCCTATCTATGCTTGCTATTCCCAAACAGAACCCTAACACTTTCATCTCTGCTACCTCCAGTTCCTCCTCCTGGCTTTTCCTCGGGGCCTCTGCCTCCGAACATCACAAATCCCACCGCTGTCTTGCTGATACTCTTTAATCTCACCTGACACCTCAGTACCCGCGTTCCAACCTGCTTCTCCGTGTCATACAGGTGTTGTCAATAATCCTGATCAAATCCAGTTTGATGAAAATACTGTCTCAATAACAGAAAATCTCATGCAATCAGGTTTTAGCTTCATCACTTCTGCTTGTGAGTTAACGACAAAGGTAAGCCAGAAAACAGCAGAATGACTGAGAATGGAGCAAAGAAAGAGACAGAGTTATCCTCCAGAGATGATGCCACTTTCAACAAAAAAGGTTGTCTAGCTTAGGTTGTACGGCCAAAGTGATGCAGAGACAAATGAGGCCAGAATCCCTTCAAAGAGAGACAGAACAATGAAGCTTATACTTCATGTTTGCTGTGAACTGAGGATTTTAAATATTTTTATAAACTGGGAAAAGCCTGATGGTCATGGGCACCTCCCTTCCAGAGAATTGCCTGGCAAGTCTTTAGGACCCATTGAAGGCAGTCAGGTAGACAGGAAGTAAGAGATGAAGGGGGGAGATGTCGTGGGAACACATGTCAACAAAGGAAGGGAAAGAGAGGTGTCGATGCGTGAAAGCTGCTAAGCCAGAAATCCAGAGTTCAGTGTTGGAGGGATGGTGAGCAGACTGGTTGTACCCGTGGGCCGCAGAGTCTCACAGGCCCAAGCAGAAGCATGTGTTGCATGTGTGAGTAAGCTGCTGGCCTAGTTTATGTCTGAGAGCCCGTCTCCTCCCTCCTGACAGGGATGGGAATGTGAGCGGATGGATCGCTGGGACCCAACAGTGGTAGAAATTCTGGGACGTTGTGGGAACGCCCTCTGCTCCCCTTCACACTGCTGAGCACAGAACAACCTTCTGACTGGTTTAAATCTGGTTTCACCCTTTAGGTTTGAAGATTTTTAGCTTCTTTTAATCTTTTTAGCATTTTCGCCAGTTCTTTTAGCCCTTTTTGTTTAAAACTGAGCTGCGGTTTGCCTTTCTTCAGCACTGGTACAAAATTCCGATATCTTAAGGGCCTCATACCTGCCGTGTCACATGATCATGCAGAAAACATGCACAGATGAGCTCAGGATGCAATTTAACTCAAAAACGATGAGAGTGGTGAAGCTACATGACCAAAACTGATGCTCTCACACATGCAGAGGGGGGTAATCGTGGTAGAAATCAAAATCACTCAGTTTGGAATATAATATTCAGAGATCTGATTTTGGCACATCACCAACCCTACTGAGAACCCTGTAATGGACTTTCTGGTAACAAAATGCGCTAAACAAACCCCATTTTTAAACTGAATTCATAATAAAAACACCAAGTTCTCCCACTCTGAACTGGAAGAACGTCTTTAATAGTTTCTTTCCTTTACTAGCATGCTGAGACAGAAATGGGCCTCCAAACGTAAAGCTAAGGAGAGCAGAGGGCATGAAGACATTTAAAAGGCAAGCATGCATGCGAATAATGAAAATAAGCGGCAAGGGAGCATCATCCTCCTACACACTGCACAGAGACAAACACATTCAGACCATGTTTTTCTTGTAGATCCCCCTGAACTCCCATCACGTTACGGCTGCTAAATCCCACCTGCTTTCATCTGGCAGCGCCGCAATGGAGTGCTCACGCGGTGAATAGACTTCTGCAATTACATTACACACACCAGGAGAGGAGATGAGAGGGGAGGCTTACATAGAGTCAGGAAGACAGAGGAAAAGAGATGGAGATGAGAAATAGGTGGATGAAAGACGACAGAAATGTGACAGAGCAAAGGATGAATGAGTTGGGGGGTGGTGGGGGGGGGGAGATGGAGCGCGGGAGCAGAGAGCAATTATCCATGGCAGATATCAAGAGATTGGCCATTTTCAATCTTTTGGTTTTGAAGGAAAAGACGGACGAAGGGCAAAGAGAGACGGATGGAACAAGAAGGAAGGGAAAAAAGGAGAGGATGCAGGGGGGGGTGTGGAGGAGTACAACATGGATATGGGCTGAGGGCTGAGATATAGCAGTTCAGATGGATGTTAGAGCACACGCTGTTCCCGCATGTCCTTGTTTGTCCTCCATGATTTAAACAGGATGAATTACATATTGATAGCTTCTCATTCTTAGCTCGGTAAACATTTCAGGATGCATTTGTCCACTTCTCAGGTCTGTAGGCATTTACACTTCCTGGCCCGTGTACATGCAACAGGCAACAAAACACACCAGTATAATAAACTGCACATTTCTAAAATGTTTTCCCCTTATTTTTTATTTTCATAAAGAATAAACTGGGCTTGCTCAGGGGTTTACTAACATCCTCATGCTGATCCGACTCTTGTTAAAAGCGTTATTTAGTACATTGAAGCTACACATATCTGCATTATTCTTTAAAATAAAGCGCAGATCAGTGTAAAAGCTTGAACCAAATGCTGCTTACATGTCCCCCCCCCCCCCCGCCTCCTGAGCCCCTCCGTGCAGATTTTATCTTGCATCATGATGTAAAATCCAATCTTTGCTGTTTACGGTGCTGCAGTTAGCATCAAAGCTTTGTCTTGGTGAACGTATGGTAGCTACATAATCTAAGACCAGTCCTCTCCAGACCCAACCGAAGGTCCAGGCATGTGGACCTTCCTGTTTAGCTTTATTCCATTTTCTTTAAGTTTTTATTTGATGGAACAAATGGCCATAGCAGTCAGTAAAATTTACCACCAATTAAACTCAATGGGTAGGTTTTATGTTAGGATCCATGCTGCTACTGACTCAATGAAATATCAGCCAATATTAGAGAAAGAAATATACTAATATCCTAGATACATGCTGAAATTATTTAAAGAAAAAAAACAGTACAAGAGGACTGGTTGCTAAACTGCATGACCCAGCAAGAAAATTCCCTGAAGGCCAAAGAAAAAACTAATGCAGCAGTGGGAATCTCTAAGAAGTCCATGGTCATTTTAGCAGAAAGCATTCATCCTTCTCCTGGGTACCAACGTGGAACACCAATTCTGAATGTGACTGAAGCGCATCCATGAATCAATCTTCAGCTCCTTATCCAGGATGAGATCATCAGGGGGACAGTCTGACAAGAGATCCCAGACTTCTCTCTTCCTGCCCTTTTCAGCCTTTTCTTCCCAAGCCGGCTGTGATGTCTCTTTTCAGTGAGTCCTGGGTCAACCTTGAGGTTTCTTTAAGATGGATAAAGCCCGATAAGGTGTCCATTACCAGGAATGAAATGACCACGCAAAAGCACCTGTGTTCTGCTTATACTGAGGTCACTTAGGAGAGAAATAAATATTTAACCAATTATTAATACGTCAATGTTGTTTTTTAAGTTTTCGACACTATTTAATATCTCTTATCTTGACGTGTTGCCAAGGGAACTGGCTCTGGTCACACACCCTGCAGCTCCGTCTCGGTGTCTTTGTCTTTGTCTCATCCTTCTGAATTGTTCAGTTCCTCTGGTGTCACCTTGTGTTGCAACTCCTTCTTCATTCTAACCTCCTGCATCCATCTTCGAAATGATTCACCAACAGGTCACATGAAGCAATAAAATCACTTGTTTTCTCTAATGTCTTGCGGTCATGATCAAAACTGTAAAGTAAGATGTGTTCTGAGTTTCATTTGCCCATTACCAACTAGCGTTTGAGCCAGCACAATAAATTCTATCAGGCTATTTGACCAGAACTTTCATAAATGTCCTACAACATTTTTTAATGGACACCCTGCAGCCAATCAGAATTGAGTATTCAACGGGAGCATGATACAAATCTAGATACTCACAACACCTCCCATGGGAGACATACAGAAGGCTTCCGGACCACAAGCAGCGATTCTTCTTCTTCCCTCACAGGAAAACTGAGCTTTGCATCCCAATTGTCTTCACCATGAAAGACCAGTTCACCATCTGTCCCCAGTTCACCTGAAATTCTCCTCTCCACCCTACCTGGCAGGCAGCACTCCAAGATACTGAGGTCATGCCAACATGGAGACAAGTCTGGATGCAACCACTGAGGTCTTTAATTGTCCATGTGGAGGCTGTTTAGGGCCTTAAATTTATTCCTACATGAATCTTTGAACACCGCTGGTTTGATTCCATGTTCATAATTCAGATGATTCTCTCCTGGATAGATGACGCTGATCTGTCCCTTAACTCAGACTGACCAGCACAAGTTTATGCCCAGGCTCTATGTCTTCTTCTCTGGTTTTAGTGTGGTTGGATGAGAGCATCACAGGTCTGTCTCTTCCTGAACACCTCCCTGATCAGGTAGGAAGAACCCATTTTCTCGTCCAGTGTAGGAAGAACTCAGGATCCCCAACCAGCGATCTGTCAGATTAGCTGCGGAAAATGTTCTGTGGATGAAAATCAGAGGCGTGTTGGGAAACTATGAAGGTTTACTAAGACATGATAACCTTTTTGTAAATTGGGCGCAAACTGTTCAGAGTTTTCTGTAGTTGTATGAATTTTTGCAAGACGATAGACAGGATGAACACTGATTTGATCTGGTTCCCTGAGCCTTCAGCCCTTATTTGGTCCCTTGGGGAAGTTACCTTTGATTGATCCTTCCACACAAAACCTTCAGTTGAACTTTGTACGTCTCTGCAGGCGTTACAGCACGGCAACAACAAAAACAAGCCCTGTGACGGTCGTTGTTTACCTCTGTTCCATAGGACTGGAGCGGGACGGCTGACTGTAAATCTGGGTGATGTAACAGTTTGCTGATGGAGTCGGACAGCCTCATCTGGCTAATGGCTCTCCTACACTTTCTGAGATGGATCAATATGTGTGTGTGGGTGCACTTAGATATACTAAACAAGCTATGCATACTGATTAAATATACTGTCTGATCGTGATTCATCAGTAGATTATGAAACGTTGGGCTCCTGGACATCTTACATAAGAGCATAACAAAACTTGTTCTGTTTGTCTTTGTGGACTTTTTATCATTTCAATTCACAAAAAGTGGTTTGTCTCTCTGAAGTGACTATTTATAATATTTTTTTTTTCTCTTGGCTACTTTGTGATTTTGTTTCTTTTTCAGGTGATTTTGTTATCTCAGTTTTTCTCTGTGGAATCATTTCATCTTCACACTTCCCCGTTCCCTCCGAGGCCATTTTGTGATTTTCTGGGTTTATATTATGTCTCTGCAGTTATTCCGGTTTGTGTCTCTGATTCTCCTCGCGGTCATTTTGTAACTTGTTCTTGTCCATTTTAGTCTATAATTTGCAATTTGCTTGATCTTTGTGGTGGTTTTGCACAATTTCTGTTTCTTGGTGGCCATTTGTTTATTTGTGAAAACATATTTTTCTTTTTGGGGGCTCTGGTATATTTTTGTGGCTAATTTGTCTGGTTTTGTTGTTTATGAAAGTCATTTTCTTTATTTTGGTGGACATAAAAGTAATTTGTGTGCTTGTTTACTCATTTGGGGGTCATTCTGTTTATTTTTGTGATGATTTGTTCAGTTCTGTAATTTAATATATTTTGGGGTCATTTTATTCATATTTGGGGTCTGTTTGTTAATTATGATGATTATCTACTTTATTTTGATGCTATTTTGTTCATTTTAGTTTAGTCTCTTTATATTTGGGGTTGTTTTGTTCATTTCTGTGGTTAACTGATTAATTTTGTGGTGTATTTTGGTTATTTGGGGGTGCTTTGTTCGTGTTGGGTTAATGTAGTCCATTTCTATGGTTACCTCATTTTGGCATTACTTTGTTAATTTTGGATTATTCTAATTTGGGGAAAGGCATCATTTTGTCCATTTCTGTTATTATTTGATTTATTTTCATCATTTCTGTGGTTATTTGGTTTATTTTTGGTCTATTGTGTTCATTTTGGGGGTCGTTTATTTCGTTTCTGAGGGTTATTTCCTCATCTTGGTGTTATGTGCTTTTTTTTTCTATATGTACATTTTTGAGGATATTTTGTTAAGTTTTGTCAGTACCTGTTTCTTTTTGGGGTAGCATTTTACAATAGAAAAGTTGTAAGAGTGTCTAAGAATTATAAATGCTTGTCTTTCAGTTCAGTAGCATGTTCAGGAACATGAATATAATCACATAAACACAGTTTGTGAAATGAATTTTATTCTCATGCAAACCTATTAATGTCATTTAGTTTCTCTGATCTGAGTGTGCAACAACCTTTTTGACCTTGACTAAAACAAATTTTAAGAATTTATTAATCTTTGTCTTTCATGTGGTCTCCCCCTATGAAGACAGGATGAAAACGCGTCCAGCTGCCCACTTTTTGAGGAGCGGAGCAACAGTGATGCTGCACAACCCAAACAGCACCAATTAAACTGAAAAAACGCGACAGAAAACTTGCCACAATCATCAGCTCGACAGGTTGCCTCAGAAAAAAACGGTGAGAATCAACCGTGAGCTGAGCGGTGATGTGAAGCTGCACAGGGCAGATTAACAGAGGCTTCCCTGCAGGAATGAAAAAGCTCTTTACCCCGCTGCTTTTCAATAAAGACCTCCTGTGTCCACAGCTGGTGCATTTTTATGATCCACTACACGCTGCACATGTTCACTCCTCCTTTTTGTTTCTTTCCCAGAGACCCCTGTTGAACAGCTTTTACTTTATTCCAAAGCCTTTCATAGGCATTAGAGAGAGAGAGATGCGACACAGAATAGCAAAGCTGGAGCCCAAACATATTTTCCTACTGTCTGGAAAATCTATAAATATCCTAAATGCACTTATTAAACTACTCTCAGCCTTTTGGAGCTGATCTCAGGAAGAAATCTAAGCTCTTATTAAACTTTACTCATCTCCTGGAAACTCACTGCTTCAACTAACACATCTGTCTAATTTTCATGATAATGTTTGTGTAATTATTGCTGGTAAAAGCTGAAAATTGCATTTTAAACTATGATGTAGGCATTTCTTCCACACATAAAGTAGTAGACATCGATAAAAGTTACAGAACTGCACAGTCAGAAAATCCTCATATCTTACCTCTCCAGGCTTTTACAAGTCTTCCATTGGAATATGTTTGCTTAGCCACTAAACATTAATGAATGGATGGTTCCTAACTCAAGGGATGAGCTCATATAGCAGCCTGACACAGACTCATCATTTCTTCCCATGTTTCTGGTTGCATCTGTGAAAAACAACAAAGATAAAACACTGTGACAGCAACAAGGTGATTCCCAAAGAGCTTATAGATGCTAACATAGCATGGTCCGCACTGCAGCGTGTCCTCAAACTATCTGGGGAAACTGGGCAGGTGGATGATAAAAGAAGAAGAGTCAGGACTAAAAGTGGAAGAAATAGGTACAAAAGCAGCAAACAGGACCTGAGAGATGCATTTAAAGGGCTGGATGATATGGCCTCTAATCTATACTGTGGTCATTTTAAAGCATGTGTGGAACAATATATATCATGATGTATTCTTTCTTTTCATATAAAAATCTCTTTTCAAAACATTAAAGCTTATTCAGGAATTCTAAACATTTCAAGTAATTTATTGAATCTTGTGCCGGAGAGTTTGTTTATTTGTTTGTTTTACCAGCACCATGACATCTGATTGGCTGCCATGATCACATGACATAGGAGAAAAACACTGTGGCTTCGCCTGCAGTTTTATTGCTTAAAACTCTCAGAAATGAAAATAAATGGCATGAGGTAACTTGATATTGAAAAACGTATCGCTCCCAATACTTTGACTGGGAGTTAAGTATCGACTCTGATGCGTCGATACACTCACCCCTAATCAGATCACACCGAGTCTGATGGAGTAATGAATCCTCCCGGAGTCCAGAGCTCAGCATTATTACAGCAGGGAGAGGATGGAGAAAGAAACAGCCAACATCCAAAGAAAAGCTTTGGAAATCCTTGAAGAAGCCTGGAGAGCTATTCCTGGAGTCTACTTAAAGGACGTTTTTTTTAGAGGTAAGGATGTGTAAAAGAATAAAGCCGCTCAGACCAATTAGTCACTTTCAAGCTTGTTGAAACAGTTCTGAAGCACTCGTCTAATTTCTAGGCAATACATAAAGAAATGAGTTGTCTCCAGACTTACGCATGGCGCTGCGTACCAGAAATAATTAAAAGGCAGAAGAGATGATACAGATGACTGATAAAGATAATATATTTCTGGATGTCTCAGCGGATCCAACCTGAGGCCCATTTAAGCAACGCAGAAATGCAACCATGTAATAAGATTTATGAAGCAGCACCAGCAGCGACAATCATTTCCTGGGAGATAATGTAACTCATTTGTTATAGTCCCTCTGGTTGCAGGTAATGCATTATTAAAGAATTTAAAGAAATTGAGTTTCAGCTTGGGGCTGAAGCACAACATGACCCCATACCATTAATTATTGAATAAATACTTTTATTCAAAGCTGCAGCCTGCTGGGATGCCCTCCGTCTATAATTGCACCTGTTGCTTTAAAATCTATGATTTAGACTTTAGAAATGAGACAGGATTGCACCGTATGCAGGAAAGCACACAGATCTTCACAGTTTATCTAATGCAAACTCGTAAAAATGAGGGAAAATAAATTAAAACCTAAAAGGAGGCAAAGAGCTGGAGGACAATGAAGTGCTTATGGCACGAGCGGAGGAGTTTAAGGCCAGGTGGGGAAATATAAAGACTCACATCATTGTATTAATCAATACAAAGGTTTGTGAGCGCTGATTAGCTGCCTCTTGCTACTCAGCCAGGGAAAAGAACATTGATTTGGTAGCATATTCATTAAAACCCCTTACGTGATTGTCCGGAGAGGAGGAATCTGCCCAGCAGTGATTTAAGTGCATTCCTGCAACAGCTAATTAACCAGATCAGAGAGCGAGGGCTGGGCTGCTTTGAAATCCTAATCCCCTGATAGGCATTCAGTCCAGGTTTGGACAGTTTTACAACGGCTGTTTGTCTGCTTGAAATATAAGGCGCAAACAGCCGCCTTAAATCACACAGGTGGATGCACAAATCAATACGTTAATGTAAAGCAGCTCGGCTGTCGTGTTCTTAGAGCTCCGGATGATGAAGAACAGGCTCCGTTTGAGAGGAAGACATGGCCTCTGCTGTACACGCAGAACAACAAGTGTGTATAAGCTACGTGGGGTTTTTTGGGTTTTTGCACAATAATCCTTAATTTTCTCTTCAGTTTGATGCGACCACCAAAGGAAAAAGTGAAATAGCTGTTATCTTTGCAACAGTTTGGCTGCGCAGCATGACCGCTATGGCTGGACCACCCGTGGATGTGTTATCTATGCCGACTCTATCAAGCAGAAAACTGAATCTTGAGACAAAAATCTGGAAAACAAAGAGGAAAACCCATTTTTTTTGTCTCTGTATCAGTTATTTGTGGTTATATAGTTGTCTGCTTTGGGCTTTTGTGTTTGATTTTTACATCTTTGGTCATTTTATGCATCATAGAGGCCATTTTTGTGATAATTCTGTGTCTCTTTGCTGTAATTGATATTTCTTTGTGAACATTTCTGTGTTTGTGGCTGTTTCACTCATATTTATGTTCATTTTGCACATTTTATTAGAATTCTGCATCTGTTTTGATCATTTGAGGAAACTTAATATTGTTTTGCATTTATATGCCTCCTTTCTATGTTTGCTTGTTTGGAGTCATTTTGCCTCTGTCTGGTACCCATGTGAGAATGTAACATTAAAACAGTTGTTTGACTGAACAATGAGATTAAGTGTCACAAAATGGAGAACTGAGATATCAATGCCCAGGAGGAAAGACATCACCACTCATTTATAAGCAGAAATAATTGCTCACATAAGGCTATTTTAAACATTTTTTCATTTCTTCTGCATATTTCTAAAAACTTCTCCCTGGAATCATTAAAAACACACATTAGCTTCATGAAGACTGAATAAACATCTTCATTAGACTATTTCAGAAGCAAAGCATGTAAAATATGCGCATTATTTGCGCTGCTGGGATGAATGAAGTTGCCTCCCACAGAAGGAAAACAGACTCACTTCCTCCGACCATCCCCGGTGTTTGCCAGCAGGCCAGCAGCAGCAGCAGCCCTAGGTCCAGGTGCAAAGACGCGCTCATAACCTCCTCCATCCCCGCGCGCGCGCACACCTCTGGCTCTTCAACACGTCTCAGCCTTCCTCTTCCTCCCACCTCCGGCTTCGACTCCCCTGCGTTTTTACTGGAGGTCTCCCAGCGGGGTCAGCGGTTCCTTCATGTTTTGGCTTTGGCACAATTTCTCAAGCCGCTGCGCCGCTTTCACTCCCAACTTACGCAAAGTAGGTCAGTAGGTACGCAGCAGCAGCAGCTCCAAACCGCGCCGACGGTCCGCAGAAGCGAACAGGTTGTCCGACCCGATCTCCCCCCTAACACACATGCAAACACACACTTTGTCCTCCGATCTGCGGCGTCAAACGTCAGATTGAGACGCAGATAAATGCGCCTTCCTCTGCAGCAGGTGGAAGGTCGCCGGAGTTAAAGCGCCGCGGATGCGAAGCAGCGTCAACAAGAGGGGGGTTGTTAGGTCTGGCAGATTATCCGAAGCCCGGAGGAGGAGAAAATGTCTGCTGGAGCTTAGGTGGTAACTCCTCCAGTCACACTGAGATCCTGTCACTACACACAGCATGGAGGAGGAAGAGGAGGAGGAAGAGAGGGAGAAGAGGAGGGGTGCGATTATTCACACTGTATGACTTGTAGCGAGAGCCAACTGTTGATTATATAATCAGGTGGAGCTCCGCAGAACCGGTCTGAGCGAGCTCAGCCATCTTCTAAATGAACTAGTGGATGCTGAGCCGATGTTTTCTTTCAGAAGCTCCATTTATCCGTCACCTGTAACTTCCACCTGTTGGTTTTTCTTCATCTAT